>VDFB02160657.1:0-26335 GCA_007258455.2 Sequoia sempervirens | reverse complement strand
GACCTACAAAAATGTTAGTCTACTTTTAAGAAAATCAATACTCAATTCTTCAGAATTAATCTCCCGACTAGAGAGCCCTGCATCCTATTCATTCCCAGTTTCATTCTTTTCTCCAGACGGCTCCACTTGCTCCTCCTCTTCCTCATCTTTTTCTTCCTCCTCCAAATCATCTTCCCCCATATCATAGGTAGTTTCCTCAAAGTAAAAATCCTCATAATCATTATCTTGCTGAGCCCCAAATTCCTCATAACCCAGGATATCCTCCACATCAATAGGCATTTTTTATTTCCCTTTTTTCTCTTTTGAGGTTGCCTTCGCTAGACGGGAAGACCTCCTTTCACCACTCCCACCACTCCCCTGGCCCTGTAGTTTCTCCTTGACCACCTTTTGATTCACATCCTCAAAAATATGAATGACTTCACAAGGATTCACCTCTTTTCTAAGTTTCTTGGCTTTAGGGAGTTCAAGCAGTAGGGGAGAGTGTTTTGCTTTTTCAGGGGTAGCTTTGGTATGCAGCAAGTCCACACTTTTTGGGTCCTCAATTTTCTGGGACTGAGGGGTAGAAAGGTTTGACACATTAGCCACCAGAGAGGAACTATTAGTAGGGATAAGCAAACGTCTCGCAACAACAGCAAGGGGTTGCGGGGAGAATGAAAAAAAACCAAAGGTTCATCAACTTCAGGGTTTTCCACCCTCTAAAACTCAACATTTTCCTCATCAGAAAGGTCAAGGTTCTCCTCTCTAGCATTAAGAGGATTACCATGGGGATTTTGGGAAAGGGAAAATTTGTACAGAGTAAGCATTAAGCCCTAGTGAAGCGATGGGTTAGCACCTTTCTCAATATTCAAATGCATAGAGGATAGAAGGTAAAAAGGCAGGTTTATGCATTCCCCATGTCTAATGTGGTTTGAAATAGGAAAATGGTAAGCATGAACAGACATATAGCGACCTTCAAGAGTGAAATATCACATAACAAACAAACTCACAAGGGAAAAGGGAAGAGGAAGTTCGAGTCTGGCATACCCATTTTAAAACTGCTTGAGATTTTCTCCATGGTATAGAAAATTATCCACAAAACGTTGGTAGTTAGTTCCACTCTTTTTGGCAACCTTCAGCTTAGAATTTTGCAGCCTCGTGGCCTCTGCTATAAAATGAGAAGTCGCCTCAAATTTCACAGCACCAATAGAAACACAACCTCTCCTCCAAGAGTTTGTAAACTTCACCGTGAAATTTGAGGGATTGGAAGAAGGAAGCCATTCCTACATTTTTGAACATTCTCCAGAGGTTTACATTATGCTTCAGCACCTGGCAGTTAGGCGGTTCAGTTCTTTTTCTCGGGCCTCCCATCTTGCTCGTCTATAAATTCTTTTGCAGAGACTGGCTAGACTTCATACTCTCTCCTACAACCTACTTTCTTCTCAGACCTAAACCAACATTCAAAACCCAAGCTAAAAGTTGACTCACAAAAGAGTTGCAATTTAGGGAGTTTCTTCTTAGAGACGACATCACATTTCCTGAAGCCCAAAAGGCATTATGATTTTTGCAAGCAATAACAACTGTAATTAAAATCCTACCATTTTCATCTATAGAAATACGTGAATAACTAACAGAGGGCATATCGACACACATTAAAAAGACAACCATTAAGAAAACTATAATCGACATGTGATTTTTGATCATATTCTTTAACGGGAAATTAATGAAAAAATCTCCCTCAAGGATCATCCTATGTATGCACGCACCACTTAAGCCATCATTACTTGGAAAGCTTGATAGTGCCACAATGTACTCTTCCATCCCGCCAACAACCAACTTCTCAGATATTCGTTTGATATGCATTTTCAAACTTTTCATTGAGTACGATATCTCTCAGAGGCTGCGACATGTTCCCATTGGTCCACCTAGTCCAACCACTACACTCCAGTGCTACATTGGTCACACAGTCAGCCACACAATTCATTTCCCTATACACATATAGAACTCAACATATAGTAAAGCATTTTTTAATAACTTTACATTTGTCAATAATATTCTTTATTTCCCATGGGGGAGTAGCAACATCATTTAAAATATCCACAATTAGTTTTGAGTCCCCTTCAATGATAACATTTTTTAATCCCAACTCCTTTAAGAATTTGAAAGCTCCAAAAGCAGCCATAGCTTCAACTTTGTTGTTCGAATAGATCCCTAGGTTCACACCAAACGCCATTATACAGTCACCATTTTGGTTTCTCACTAGGCCACCAACTCCAGCCTGACCTGGATTGCCTTTAGAATAGCCATCAAAATTGCATTTCACCCAATCTTTCAGAGGAGGAAACCAGACATACCCAACCTTTTAAGCATCTTAGATCAGTTTAGATTTGTTAGGTCTCTACTTATACCCCAATTTTGTTCTATTCTCATCTCCTTATACTTCAGCCAGGAGTTGGAGAAGCTGAGTTTGCTTACCTCAATATTTTCCTTAATTTGAGTTCTAACTATCTGAAACACCTCCTCACTGCTTCTCTCCATCTCTCTAAAAATTATGTTGTTTCTCTCCTTCCAAATCCCCCAAGTAACAAAGGGGGGGAATTGATTCCACATATCCATTATAACATTGTGAGAGAAAGGACAATTAGACCAACCTTCAATAAATAACTTCATTGAGTTAGGAAAAACCCAATCCAAAGACAACAACTGCAACACCTTGGACCACACTTCCCTCACATAATTGTAATGGAAGAACAGATGAGTTATTGATTCTTCCTCTTTCTTACATAGAGAACACCAATTAACTAGATGGAAACCTCTCTTTACTAGGTTATCAATGGTAAGGATATTGCCATGGACCACTGACCACTAGAAACAGTTTATTTTAGGAATCAGATTCTTAAGCCACACCAATTTCTAGAAGGAACTAGGAACAACATCTTGGGTCCTCACCAAGTATTCATAGGTCTTTCTAACTGAGAAATAGCCAAAGGAGCTGCTTTTCCAGAACCATTCATCCTCCCTTCCCCTATCAAACCATTTCGCCTCCCTGATCAAATTATGCAAATTGATGAGGAGAGGAGCCCAGTTCACCTATCTTTGACCCCTCAAATTATTTCTCCTTAATAAGGCATCAAAATCGTTCCATTTTGGTTCCTCCCCTTCCCAATTTATGTAATCACTCACCTTCGTGCCACAAATTCTATGGAGGCTGCACTTTAGGGGATTCAAATCCTCATTAGCAAACATGGTGGCATTCTCTATCCAAGGATCCTTCCAAAAGTCTATGTTAAATCCATTCCCTATTCTCTTCCTTGCCCCCAACTTAAGCACATTCCTCAATTTGATTAGGTGGTTCCATAGGGCAGAGCCAAAAGGGAGATCCATTTGAGACAGAAAGCAGCTAGAGTTCCTGTTTCTCAAGTACTTGGCTTGGAAGATTTTGACCTAGTCTTTTGAGCCATCCAGAAGATTCTAGCCATTTTTTGCAGTTAAGGCTTTATTTAGCATATGAATTCTTCTCATCCCTAACCCCCCACACCTTTTAGGTCTACAAACTTTATCCTAGCTGACAAGAGAAAGTCTATTTTTTTCCTCTATTCCTAACCTCAGGAATTTCCTCTGAATCTGTTCTATCTTCTCCCCTATATGAGTAGAAATTTTAAACAAGGAATGGTAATACACAGGAATATTCTGAAGAGAGGCTTTTAGGAGTTGGGTCTTACCAGCTAAACTCAACAACTTCCCTTTCATCTAGCCAATTTATACTGAATCCTTTCTAATAAATTGTTCTAGTAATTATTTTCTAATCTTTTAGAAAATAATGGAAGCCCCAGGTAAGTATCAGGAAACTCAGCTTCTTGACACCCTAGAATTCTTTTCACTTTGTCCCTTATCTATTGATCAGTGTTGAAAAAGTAAACTTTGCTTTTCTCATAATTAATGCATTGACCAGAAACTACATCATAATCATTAAGAATTTGTTTCCAAACTCCTACTTCCCCCACCGAAGCATCCCTAAACAACAAGGTGTCATCAACAAATTGTTGATGAGACTCAGGCCTGAGAGAAGAAGCAACCTTAATACCTTTAAGAGCTTGCATATCCACCAACCTTTGAATATTTCTTCCTAGGGCTTCAACAAAAATAATAAGCAAGTAGGGAGAAAGGGGGTCCCCCTACCTGAGACCACGCCCACAAGAGAAGAAGCCCTAGGGAACACCATTTACCAAAACAAAGTACATAGGAGAAGTAACACAAGCTGAAATAATCGTTAAGAATGTACCATCTATCCCAAACTTCTTAAGAACAACAAAAAGGAAAGGCTAGGATACCCTATCATAGGCTTTTGAGATGTCAATTTTAAAGGCCATTCCAGGCTTTTTTGAATGCTCCATGGAGTGGATTATCTCATGAATTTAAATAACAGCATCAAGAATGTTTCTACCTTCAACAAAACCTTTTTGATTAGGAGCTATCATTTTTCCCAACACCAATTTAATTCTAAACACTAGAATTTTAGAGAAAATTTTATAAACAGTATTACAAAGGCTAATAGGCCTAAAATATTTCATTGCAGAGGCCTCAACAGATTTAGGGATAAGAGCTATAAAAGTAGCATTCAAATTACTTAACAACCTTCCCGACCTAAAAAAGTCTCTTGCAGCATTAAAGAGATCATCTTTAACAATTTCTCAATAAGTTCAAAAAAAAAATAGGGGAGAAACCATCAGGACCCTGGGCTTTAAGGGCTCCAAAAGAAAAAATAGCCTTTTTGACTTCTTCCAGAGAAATAGTATTATTCGTCATCTTAAGATCTAACTTGGAGACAACATTAGGAATAACATTAAGAAAATCAACATTAACCTGGGGATCATTGACATGGTTTAAGAGGTAGGAGGAGAAATAATTAACAGCTTCCCTAGCAATCTCTCTTTCGTTAGTAACAATAGATCCATCCTCTTTAACCAATGATCTAATTCTATTTCTACTTCTATGTTTGAGAGTAGATTGGTGGAAAAATTTGGTGTTCTTGTCCCCTTCCATCAACCATTGAACTCTTGACTTTTGTTTCCAAAATATTTCCTCCTTTTTATTGCATTTGTACCATTGGGATCTCAACTCTCTTTCCTTCGCACAAGTCTCTTCATCCGCCAAACCAGACTCCATTCTATCTTGTATTTCTTTTAAATTTTTTCCCAAAGCATTTTTTAACTCAAAAATGTTACCAAAGGTTAACTTATTCCACCCCTTCACCCTTTGCTTAACATGGCAAATTTTTTCAGCCAAATAGAACATAGGAGTTCCACTTGGATGGGTTCCTCCCACCACGATTGAACTAAGGCAACAAAATCTAGATGAGTACACCACATGGTTTCAAATCTAAAAGGGAAGGGGCCCTTATTATGATCCACATGTTTTTTCAGAACCAAAGCATTATGATCCAAGCTAGACCTAAGAAGAGCAAAGAGAGAAAGGAATTGGGAAATATCCCAATTAGAAAATATCAAAATTCTATCCCGTTTAACTTGAATTAAAATGGTTTCCATTCCTCCTATTTGACTAGGTGAATTTAGTGCCTTGGAGAGGAATATCAATCAGCCCTGTCAAGTTAAAGAATTCAACAAGCTCCATCATACTATTTGAGTACTCATCCAATCCACCTGACTTCTTAGAAGGAAGGAGGGGAGAATTGAAGTCCCCTCTCAGCATCCAATGTTCATCACACCTTTCAGAAATAGCTTCACTAAGTTGTTCCCACAACAAAAATCTATCTCTACTAGAATTGGGGGCATAGATATTAACAAGATTCCAAGACTCGTGAGAGCTTGGATCTTCCAGAGTAATCTCAAGGTGATTCTTACTATCAAAACAAAAAGAACCTTTCAATTTAGAGGGGTTCCAGATGGTAGCAATACCTCTAGACACTCCTTCAACTTCACAAACACAAAAACCAGCTCTAGGCCAAATACTAGCAATAGCTTTTTCAAAAGTTTATTTCTTCATCTTCGTTTCTTGTAACAGGAGGACATCAACTTTGTTATCCATGATGCAGGTCTTTACCAAAAACTATTTATAGGGACTGTTAAGGCCCCTAATATTCCAAGAAACATACTTCATTAAAAACAGAAGCAACCACACCCCCCAACACAGCCTGCAACATGAACTACTTTTTCTTGGACTTCAATCTCGTGATCAAATCCAAGGTTTTATGTTTACCTGTAGCCACATACCTTACTGTATCTTTCAATCTTGCTTCCTTTTGGGAGGGTCTTCCCACCTTATTTCCCCCTCCAACATCTGGTTTCTTTTTCTTCTTTCTTTTCGAGGTGGTTTGTGACCATCCCTCATCATCCTCCTTATCACTTGAACCTTGAGGGAAGCCAAGAAGGGCTAATGACTCGTTCATTTTTTGAGCACCAAATTGGGAGACAACATTTAGCTCCTCCAGGGACAAAGATATCTCTTGAAGAACATACTCAACCTCTTCCAGGACTTCCACAGTACCATTTATTGACTTGTTATCCTTGAGACCCTAGACATTCAAGGGGTCCTCAACTTGAATCTTAACCTCCTGATCTTCAACAGTAGGGCCAGCTAGCACCTCAGAATCCTTATCCTTCAAAAGGGGAATGGCCTCAAAATCATTATCCTTCAGAAGGGGAATGGACACCTTCTGAGGGGACACAAGAGAAGGTTGCACTCTAAAGTCCATGGCTTTAGGCGAAGAGTCTTCTTCAAACCTCTTACCTTTGGATTTTGAGCTTTCACCCAAAGCCACACAATAGTCTACAAGATGACCAAACTTCTTGCAATGTTGAAAGAAGAGGCGAGCATTTTCATACTCTAGGGGTTGGGTCCAGTTGCCAAACATCGATTTAAGAAAAATAGAAGAAGGAAGAATTGTGCTAACTACCACATTGACACAGATACAAGCATATACAAGTCTTGATCTCTCCTGGGTGATTTTATCAATGGCCAAAAGACTCCCAAAATAGTTAGCAATACCCTAAGAAATTCCTTTCTCCCAAAACTCTGGGGGAAGCCTCAGAAGTCGAACCCAAGTAGGAACAGATGCCCCCAAGTCAGCCGACAGGTCAAAGCTAGGTTTCCATTTACAAAGAGAGAGAAAGTTTTTAAAGCCTGGGTCAAAGGCCCATGGACCTCCGGTTAAAACTTTCAGCATATCCTCATAAACCACAAAAGAGAACAGAAAAATACCTCTAGGCATGGCATTAATGGTGACACTACCTTTGAGGTTCTAGGTGGAAGCAGCGCACTGACACACTAGTTCAATATTTGGCCTGAATGACAAGAACTTTCCAACCAAAGCCATTTTGAGGCTATCCATCGCCTTCAGCATAAGGGCCTCAAGAACATCAACTTCCCAACCAGCAACTGAGCAAGAAGCATAATCCACAAGTTTTTTATTTTGGGCTGGTGAGTCAGACCCCGCCAACTTGTCCACATAGGAAGCAGGAGCTTCCTCAAAAAAAAAGGAATTAAGACCATGCATCGGAGAGAAGGGTGACTTCCCAGAGATTCTGAAAGTCTTTTCCCTAGGGGAAATGACAACAATACGAGGTGAGAACATCTTTTCAAAAGTAGGTAGGCTGGCTACTGCCACCATAGGCACAACAACAAAAGCGGGGACATCATCCTTAGAATGGGGAGCCTTCCTGCCCCCCCGAAACACCCATGAAAATAGATAGCAAAACGGTACCAAAAATTCAAAAAATAGCCAGTGTGGGAAGAGCAAAGCTAAGCTCAACTAGATGTTTCTAGTGAAGCAAATTGTAGTTCTATCTATAAAAAATAAGTGGACCAATTTTAATTTTCTAACTTGTTTTAACTTATAATGAAGAGATAAATAAAATACCTAAACAAAAAATAGAATAGTTTGATATTCGTTGCCATAGGATCTTTTGTGTAGTTTGAAATGTTGGTGTAATTAATTAATTAATTATTACACTAGCATAAGTTAATTTAGGTCATAAATCATTTTGTCCTAGGTTGCATCATTTAATACATGGGATAATATTCCCTTCCTAGTTTGTGGGATAAGATTCATTCTAGAACTTATCTCATCATTTAATGATCATCTACATAGGGTTCACATGTTGTCACATGTTGTTAGATTATAACACTTGGCAACATCTCATGCATATTAGGGTTTACCTCTTGCCTATTTAATTAGGCATCTTGTTCATTTGTAATATATCATATCAATATCATATCAATCATATTATCAATAGAATCTTTAATCAGCATTCCATTGTTGCAACACTTCTCTTTGTGGTTGATTATCTTTCATGGCTAAAGTCCTTCATTGAAGATTCCGGAGCTTCAGGGGCTGTGCAATCCATCATCTCAACATGGTATCAGAGCTAGTCCATTGAAACATTAACCCTAGATCCAGGAAGTTTGGAGTGCAAGATTCAAGCAGGCTTGGAGTTTTATGTTGCAGGCTAGTTGGTTCTACCCAGGAGCCAAGCTGATTTCTGGTGCAGATCAGGCTCTCTCCAACCTCTCCATTGCGTCCAGAAGGCCTCAAAACCCATAGATCGCCTGTTCATTTGCCAAAATCAGAGTAGATTCAACCGGGACCCTGTGAGGTATTATCTAGGGTTTGCATTTTTTTGTACAATCCGTACAGTTTTGCAGAAAAAAATCCCCCTTTAAGTCCTCCATCAAGGCAAATTTTTTTTTAGAAAAATCAAAAAAATTCTGGCTATTTTTCTTGGCAATTTTTTATATAGTTATTGCAAAAATCAAATTCTGCAGGGATCAACCTACCATTTTATTCACCAGTTGGCAGAAAAATTAATATTTTGGCTATAGTTTTTTGCGGTTTTATTTTCTATCGGCATTTTAAATTTAAATTGCAAATTATATTGCAATATTTAAATTTGTGGTCGGCATCCACCAACCAGCCCGCAGACTCTGTCGGCCCTGTCACATCGGTGACCTCTGCCGACATCATGCGTCGGCCACTGCTCCTGCCGATCTTTGTTTTCCGGCCACCGGCGGCTCCTATCTCCGTCAATCCACCACCGTTCGTCCCCCAGAGTTTGTTCCTGGCACTGTCGTCGAAGTTTCTCGGCAACCGTTTGTTCACTGCCACTGACCGCCGACCGAAACTCCTGCCACACCACCCCGGTCCTATCCGTGACCGAGGGCCCCTCTATCCCCAACAGTGCCACCAACCATCCCGACCGCGCCACCGGATCTCACCGCCCGCCCGTCACTCCAACGCCGCCGATCCGACGGAGTTTTTTTTTAAACTGCCATCTAGCCCCTCGGTCATATCAGTGACTAGGGGCCGATTTTTTTTAGCTCCAGGTGCTATATTTTTGTGCCTAGTTAGCTAGTTTGATTTAAATTGCAGTTCTTTTTCTGAGGGCCATATCTTCGTGCCACGATATCAAAAATTTGCAAACGAGATATCGACGGAAAGAGAATTCAGAGCACTATCTAGTGGTGCCATCTATTTTGTAGGATTTTTCTGCTATAAATTTCTAAAGTCAATTGAAGTCAACCCTCCATTTTGGACTCAGAAGCACATATCTTCGCATCAGATTGTCGGATTTCGGAGATTCTAGCAGCATTCGAGAGATATTTCAGTGCATTTTTTCATCAGTCCACTCATTTTCTTCAGTTTCAGCTCTAGGTATCTTCTATTGGTTTTTTTCAATTTGGTGCATTTTCTTGATTCCTGAGACATCCTAAAGCTTGAAGAAAAATTTCTTGATCTCGGAGGCATATTCTCAGTTGCATATCTATTTGGAAGTCTTCTATTTGTCGTTGAAGGTCATTGTCTTTGTTTTCTTGGAGAAATTTTCATTATGGGGCTTGCATATTACTCTCCTTCTTTGGTTATGTTGCACAAGGGTAACTATCAGCAATGGCAAGATGGGATCTGCCACCATCTTCATTCACTTGATTTGTTGCCACATCTATTTGGTATAGTTCCTCACCCAAGTGAAGGTGTTCATAAATTTGCTTGGAGTTGCAGTAGGTACACTATTTTGGAAATCATTGCGATGCAAGTTGATTGCAATGTTTTGAGATCTATTGATCATTGTGATTGTCCTCACATCCTTTGGATTAAGCTTTGGGAGATCTATGGAGATTCAGACACTCCACCATTCCCCGATGGTCATGATTCAGAATGTCATTCTTCAGATCAAGTACCCCATGATGCTATTGTTGTGCAGGAAGTTGATTACCTTGATCTTTCCGAAGCGGTTGACAAGGTACCTTTCAGTGCTTCTTCTTCACCAGAGACAGTTGGCATTCCTTCACATTCAGTGATTCCTTGTCCGGAATCATTGATTGAGGCTTCCACTATCATCTTTCATCAGGACACATTCTATTTTCCAGACTTAACATCACATGATGGCTTCATTTCAGGCATCATTGACTTGGCTACTTCTACAAGTTTGGAGGACATTCTTGAGGGGATATCACTCCTCTATTTAGATTTGGCTTTGGAGAGTTGTTTTGAGTCTCCTCATTCTTTTGTCTCGACCTTGATTGGGAATCCAGAGACCATCTTGGAGGCACTTGGTTTCTCTTCAGAGATTTCTTATCCGAGAATTCTTCCCTATTACTCCTTTCAGGATTTGCAGTTTCTTCAGCATCCATCATTGGATTTACTTGAGACTTCTTTCAGTGGTTTTGAGGACACTTCATTCAGGGGGGGATATCAAGTCTCCATCACATCCATCATATCCATTCTATCTTTGTCTTTGGATATTGTTCAACATCAGTTTCTGCATCATCGTGGTTTGTCACCCTCTTCATTGTTTGGGACTATGGAATTTTCATCATCAGGCAAGGAGACACTTGAGCAGAGTTCAGAGACATCATCATCCATGTTCATTCTTCCTTCCTTCAATTCCTATTCAGAATGGGAAGCATCTCTGCACTTGCATTTGGTTTTGTTTCTTCTGAAAGGGAGACAAGTTGTTTATCGGCATTGGATCTTGTTTTGTCTTCAGACACTTACCTTTCTTGTAGGTGATCTTATCTTTTGGTGGGGGCTATATAGTCTTTCTATTGTATCCATGTGATAGATGGTGTCCTTGGGGGGTATTTGGGAGTCCTCAATCCTTCCCATCCTATCTCACATTTTTTTCTTTTTCATCTCCTTTTTGGAGAGGGGTTTTGTTCCCACTGGGTTTTCCCCTTTTTCTCCAGTTGTGGGAGATTCTCTGCATCTTCATGTACATGGGTACCGTACATGGCCTTGTAGCCGGGACCCATCATCATCTTGCATAATCATTGCATTTTCCTCCCTAAGTTGCACTTATGGGGGGGTGTTGGTGTAATTAATTAATTAATTATTACACTAGCATAAGTTAACTTAGGTCATAAATCATTTTGTCCTAGGTTGCATCATTTAATAAATGGGATAATATTCCCTTCCTAGTTTGTGGGATAAGATTCCTTCTAGAACTTATCTCATCATTTAATGATCATCTACATAGGGTTCACATGTTGTCACATGTTGTTAGATTATAACACTTGGCAACATCTCATGCATATTAGGGTTTACCTCTTGCCTATTTAATCAGGCATCTTGTTCATTTGTAATATATCATATCAATATCATATCAATCATATTATCAATAGAATCTTTAATCAACATTCCATTGTTGCAACACTTCTCTTTGTGGTTGATTATCTTTCATGGCTAAAGTCCTTCATTGAAGATTCCAGAGCTTCAGGAGCTGTGCAATCCATCATCTCAACATGAAATTCTTTGTAATTAAAATTTAAAAGTTGGAAACTGTAGAAATTTCTTAGGTTTGATATCATCCCATAATTAGGGTTACACTTTTTGGTCAAACTTGACATTGAAAGCAATTTTTTGAGCAAAATCTTCACTTTCCAACACCTATAGTAGGTAAACTGTTAGGAATTTGAAGATGATCCAAACTAGTGATTTGTGAGATTTTTTCTAATGATTTTAAATATAATTTAAAAAAAAATGAAATCAAATTGTAATTTTTTTGCATCTCCTTTGATAACTAGTTTTTAATTGTAAACAACATTTTTAAAAAGTGATGTGTACTTTCAATTGCATAACTTTTTTCTACAAAGGATAAAATACCAATTCTTTTTAATTTAGGTTTGTAACACTAATATCTAGTGCTTCCATTTTGTTTCATAATGTTTTGTTGAATATTTTTCTTTTAGTTAAGTTTTGAAGTCAAACCAATTACAATTTAGACATAGGTGCACTTTCAATCACATAAATTTTTTTGTATTTATTGAAATTCATTTTCTTTTTTTTTGTTTAAATGAGGACATAAATACCTAGTGGGTACATATTTTTCAAAAAAAAACACTAATTTACTATTTTTCCACAATGGTTTTTCACCGAACTTGATGTCCAGTGAAAAACCTATGTTCAATAAAACTAAAAAATAAAAGAAAAATATATCAAATTTAAGGTTGTTGGGAAGCTCGTTTTGAGGACTACGGTTCTCCAACTTGGTTCATCTATTTGACTCCATTTGCACCTCCAAATTGAGCTTCAAAAGAAAAAAAAATGCATTGATTTTGCAATTAAAGAGAAAAGTTTAAAAGGGGTGGGGGGGCGGGGGTTCATTCAAACTCCCCCCTATATGGTGCAAGTGGGGGTTCATTAGAAGAGGGGGGAGGGGGGGTCGTTCATTAGAAGGGTGGGGGGTTCATTAGAAGGAGGGGAGTTCATTCTAAGGGGTAAGCCATTTTAACTTTTTTGATGGGCGTTTTTAATTTTATGTACTAAGATCTTGTAAATGGATTTCTTTCACTATAGGTTATTTTTATAAATTTTTCCCTCCTAATTTTTAAAAATGTTTGATACATGGCTTTAAAATCATGTATTTTTATTGGATAAGAGATGATGGGGTGGATTGATAGACAATTTAAACTTTGGTGTATTAATTGTTTGATTTGATTCAAATGGTGAACCTCATATCTGCATATCTATTTTATAGGTACTAAATATTTGGTAGTTGAATTCTTCAATTTGGACATTTACTACTCGATATTTATAAAAGATGGGATGAGTATGAGAAATTTTTTTATGTCAAGTTGGGAATATATTTAATTATTAAATGATTGGAATTTGAACACTTGTATATTATTTATTAAGTAGCAAGTATGTATTGATTTGACAAATTTGTTTGTGTTTGGACAAATATCTTGTAAGATTGTACAAACTAGAATATAATATTTATACTAATTCTATTATATTTTTAGAATTAATTTGAAGTTATCATGAATAGAATTGTATTTATTATCATATGGAGTATTATATGAATAATTTATTATTATTATTTTGTTATTGATTAATGGGTAGATACATATATTTTATTGCATCAATGATATATGTTAGGTGAATTTAAAATAAGTAATTACATGGTACTTATTAAAAAAAAAGAAAGTTGATATTTAATATTCAAACAATAGTGTACATGTGTTCAATTAATGGAACAAAATATGACAAGTACTATAATACCCACAACATACAAATAGGAACACAACACAATACACAATACACAATACCATCCATAAGAATTGACTTATAAATTTTTATTTTTATTTAATTTCCAATGCACACAAATCATTTGAACACAGACACAATTAACCATATAGTCATAAAGTTGTCTCATGAAATTCTTTTATTATATAACTGGTTTGACACTTCATAACCAAAGTTATAAAGAGAAGCATAAATGTAGCATATAGGTTACATCTTCATCAAATAAATAATTAAATTCAAAGAAAATATTGGAAGACAAGTCCTAAGTGACAGACCTATGCTTTGGGGGCTCATCCATGATGGTCTTGCCTATGTAACAAAATTTGAGGCTTCATAGTTTAACAAGGGTCATTTTTAATGTGTTGATCGTAGCAAGGTTCTCATACGTACATGAGCAATTCCTGTTGCGACTTAGTTCATTAGTCACCAACCTTGTTGAATAATTTGCATGTCAACATGAAGTTGCAAGATATACTTGAAGGAAGTATAATGCATATGAACTACTTGAGCAAGGGTAAGGTACGATAGTGTAGATTAGATTTTAAGCCTTACCAAACTACTATAGGAGTATTTACAAGTCTCGTAAGTATATAAATCATCAATACTAACTTAAGACTACAATAATATGATTAGAGATATTTGAAACCTAGTTGTCTATTAATCCCAACCTATTTAATTTATCACAAAACCACCATGGGTTAAGAGAAGGTAAGAACTTACTAGATTCAACTACCTTGTTTAGCATTTTCAATATATGGACAAGTATAAAATACAATTACAAAGTCCATCCATTTACCAATAATATTTAATTTAGATGTTTTTAAGAAAAAGAACATTATCTATTCAACATAAAATACAAAGCATCAACATACATTACACATTCTAAGAAAATAAAGAGAATAACACTGAAAAGTTCTGTTATTTTCAAATTGTCCAAAAGTTACAACAAAGTTTCTATGAGCACAAAATTATTATCCTTTGAGTTTGACTAGGTTATCTTAGATTCATAAAGAAGCCCAAAAGCTTAAATCATTCTTTAACAAAATTTAAAATTTGAACTCATATAAGCAAGAATTAACTTAGTAAATCCTAATTAGAACTTTAAATAAATTCCATAACATTAGATGTTTTCACAAACTCCAATTCTCTCAAGTTCTCCCAACATATTTTTCCTTCTACAACCCTCCACTCTTAATTTTTTTAAATCATAAGTTACTATGATGGGGTACTCATATTCATAATCACAACTAGTGGGTACTCATATCCAAGACCTCCCAAATGGGAGCCACACCCTCTCAAACCCCTTACATGGAGGACTCTCTACTCTTGAGAGAAAGAGTCTACCCCAACACATATTCTCAATACAAATATAACACAAAATTTTATAACATAACCTACCCAACATATATAACTTTATTCACTTATGAAGACAAGATCATTTTCTCATGAATTTACAAACTTCAACAATCATAACAAAATTTAACAATAATACTACTACACATTCATACAAATTTTATTTTCAAATGCAAAACTACTACAAGGGATTAACTCATACCTTGAGAATTCTTTTCCCAACACACTTGATGAAATCTTTTTGATGAAGAATCCTCTAAACTTCTCCTCTCATCTTAATCCTTTTTCCCAATTATCTTATCCCTTCTCTCATCTTAAAAATTGATTACTAAAAAAAAAAAACCCCTCCAAAAAATAAGCATTCTCATCCTCAAGAGAAATGCATAAATTTAGGAAAGAGAATTTATTCATCTTATTACAAGTGTCATCTCCATACTAGATCTTAACTTCTTTTATAAGGACCCCAAAACTAATTTTGAGGAATGGATGCGATGATACCACCTCTCCCAACCACTTTCAAACTACCTCCAAATTTCGCCACATTTTAAATGGTGGTTTTAAGAGGTAAAAATTTAATTAAAATAAAACTTCTTACCCTTCAAAATACTCATTACCCATAGTACTAACACTTATATACTTAAGAATTGACCAAAATGAATAAAAATAGTCACTCAAACCCATTTAAAAGTTCCTAATTAAAAAACCTAAAAAATTAAATACTTAGGGACTTAAATTAATTAAAAAGACTTAATTTACTCACTTAAAAACCCTTTTAAACTCACTAGAATAGGATTGCCAAAAATATCAACTTTCAAAAGACCAAACTTCTATACATATTTTCTCACAACCAAATAAATTCACACCATAAAGCATAATAAATTCACATTACAACATATTCATATCACAATATTGCACATACTACACATGACTTAGTTCCTCCATATGAACTAAGATCAACTTAACCAATAAAACACAAATTTGGGTTTAGCATGTGACCCCAATTCGCATTGACACTTCACTTGCACACTTAAACATAGATATTAGTTTTTTATTTGCAATTATCATAGTCAAAGCATCAATAAGTAACACAATTTTTTTTTTGCATATATCAACTATACACTTCTAATCAAATATTCTAATTCATTCACATTTCATATAAGATTAATTACACATTTCTTATTTATCATCCCATTGATCATACTAGAAACATTTCATTTTCCAATGAAAAAATATTTTCTAGAATATGAAAACATGAATCAACATATTGAAGCATATTCATCACATAATTCAAACTTTCATCACAATCACATTTGACAATATTGAAATTTACTAAGAAAATAATTTATAAGTATAGTATTATAATCATTCATCAACTTGTAATATATCTTAATGCATCATTAAAGATCAACTCATCACTTCAACTACTCATGTGAATCTCATAGAAAGTAAAATATCATAATTTAATCAACCAATTATAAAATAACATCCTAACAAGTTCTAGATTAATGTGCACAAGCAACTTATCAACAATCCATGATAGACATTAGAAAAATAGAACATCAAAAAATATCACTATCAGTCATAACATGAGATGTCCATCAATTCAAAACTCAATTATTAGTCTATCCTAATTTCATCCTTCATGTAGACAAGATCAACAATTTTACAAATATCTCCATGCTACCTATCCTTTTGAGGAAAGGTATGAACACGTGAGACAGAGGTGACCTTACAAGTACCCTCACAACTATTGGAACATGCCCAACTACTTGTCCTCTCCCCTAATGAACATATCCTTGCAACTAAAATTTTATTTAATTTAAGATTTCTCCATGGAAGAAGTCCCTTATTTTTAAGCCTATTTTCGCCTTGCTTGTTGAAGATTTGTCAATTATCCAAGATTGAAACCAAGAAAAATCATTATTTAGAAAGCTCATTAATTATGCAATTTCCTAGTCAAACCAAATTATTTCCATCCATTTATGTAAAGATTTTCAGGGCAACTAATGAGGATTCCAAATTATATAAGAAAATAAAGGCATACCCAACACTTTCTCTACAGTTGAACTATAATAGTGAGTCTTGGACAATGGATTTCTCATATCGAGTGCGTTCAACACACTCTTCAACAGTTTGCACCTAGAAAGAAATCTCACCTTTATTTTTCATTGTAGCAAGTTGGGAAAAAATTGAATTGGGCCCATAGTAGGCTATCAACTTCATCAAAGTTTATACTTTCCAATTAATTTCTCAAATGTGTGCAGTGATGAACTCTTTTTTTCTCTATCTCTATCTCTACAGGTGAAGAACAACTATGTAGATTTGCTATTTGAAAAATAAAAGAATTTACTTCCTTATTCCAATTAGTGCGTGATGTAATTACAACAAGGACCATCGTTTGAAGTGCTACTCCAACAATAATACCACACCATATTCCCTGTCAAATGCCAACACAAATTTTTGACTTAACTAATACTAATTATAAATTAATTCTGAGGTCATGGTCATAACCCAATTCAAAAGTGCATTAAAAAACATCTTTCCACTTGTTAGAAATTCATCTTAATCATTGTCATCATCAAACACAATATGATCACTCATTACCTTTACTCCCATATCGGTCTTAAATCCTATAAGCAGTCCAATGGGTAGACCAACACAATAATATGTTGCCAAATTAACATAAGCTGCCACGGCTTGCCATCCACATCCGATTGCCACACCTGCCATCAAACTTCTCTTATATGCATAAGAGTTAAGTTTTCACATAAAAACTACTAATATTAATAGATTAGTTTGAACCAATGCAAATAAACATGCCTGATAGTACTGGTTGAATGCCATTTAAGAGAACCGATACTGCCAAGAATGGGGTCAATCCAAAGACTGCACGCATAACGGCAATACTGTCACTGAAGGCCATGCTCATCTCCTTCCTCAGTACAAGAACTCCAATGGAGAAAATGATACTTAGAAGGAAGCATGTGGTCACCGAAACCATTAATGAAAACCTCGCAATCTTAGGGCGTCTCGCTCCCAACTCATTCCTAACACGTATACTACACAAAGACAAACATGATTTCAAAGCTTAAATTTCCACAATCCATAATACCTTCATATATATAAAAGAACCCATCAGCGTCATCTTGATGATAAGTCTAGAAAGATCCCATTCACAGTTATCATAAGAGATTTTCTTCTGAAATAAACCATTAAAACCTCTGAACAATAATTTGTGACATCTACAAATCAAGGAGCAATTCAAGCACAAATAAAATTATATGATGTTATGTATGGTACAGAAAATGCCCAAGTATCGGGCCATGCAGTACCTTGTAGCTGTGCTGAGGCCCAACATTATCATTAAGTCCCAATTCAAATAATTCATGCTGCAGGTCAAGCACGATAGCATCAACATTAAGAATTTTATTTAAGACAGCCCATTGGGTATATTAAATGGGCAACGTAATAAATACAGTCAAATGTGCGGTCTGTTGGCTGCATAGACAGTACTAGAACTGTCGCAACGTTTATGTAGTCAACAGACTGCATGTTTAACTGTATTTATTAATTAATTAAAAATAAAAAATGAACTACTCAGACAAACACAGGGCCCTATTGATGTACCAAACAGATATAGCATCCAAAGCAATCTCTGGATTTGGCAGCAATCCCGAAATGACCTCAAGCCCTTGCGTGTACCATATTTCCAACCTATTCATTGAACATTGACATATTTCACATATTGGCAGTCAAACAATAGAAATCCTAGGTAGTCATGAACACTCTAAAAAGGGAAATGTAAACACATACGTTAGCATTAAAGCAGAAGCCACAGTTAACTTGAAGTAAGACCAGAGTCCAGTAAAAGCTTGGAGAGTGAACCCTGTCCATGTCTCCTTGCATGAAGGGCTGTAGAATATGTAAGCAGCAGTAGTAACGACCAGAATCCACCATGACAAACTCAGTACTAAAGCTGCCCCTAGTAAACCCAATCCTAGCTTGTAAACAACGAGCCAAGTTAGCAAAATATGCAATAAAAACACCCCAATTGATAAAATATGCCAGTGGTGCCACTATGTTCTGGGCCTGCAGAAACCTTTGCATGGCATCACTTATTGCAAAGGCAAACAGCTGAGGGATTAGCCCTTTGGCAAAGAGGGCTCCTTCTGCAGCTATTGCTTTGCTCTGGCCTATTGCCACCAGTATAGGACCTGCAAACCAGTAGACAAAAGCCAGAAGTACTGCTGTTGCAGTCATTATAATAACGGATCTTTGCAAGATGACTCCCATCATATTGTACTGTTTGGCACCATAGGCTTGTCCACACACTGTCTGTACTGCGCTTGACATTCCTAACTGCAAAATTTGATGCAAAAACTATTCTTTACTTTTTTTTCATTGGACTTAAAAAACAGGAAAATACAGTAATAAGAGACTGACAGTACTACAAAACTTGACACAAAGACTTAGTGGAAATGTGCATCACTTTTTCACAAGTGATGCACATAAAGAAACTAACCATAATTCCATAGGCAAGTCCCTGGATCCCCACATTGGCTATGGCAGCCCCAGCAAGCTCCAGCTCCCCCAAGTGTCCTACAAACATCTGAGATATGGAACTCATCATGAAGTTTAATATGCTAACAGTTATCGAAGGACCAGAGAGAATCCACAACTTCTTCGACTCCATCAAAGCAGCTTTAGCAATATTTGTCCAAGGAATTTGCTCTTGTGATAACAATTCTTCAATTAAGACTGAATCCTCCTCAGACTTGTTATTTTTTCTCTGAATAAGTGACTCTCCAAGACCGCCATCATCTCCATGGTTACTCATCGTCTCCTCTAAGGAAATATATCCCACTTCAGAACTACTCATTCCTATTTAAATAAAATATCAATTTATTGTCGACGGATCGATAAAATATGATTGGTCACAAATGTTCCCATTGAATCACAATCAGTCTTCACCTAACACTGCCTCTGCTTTTTAATTTTCTTTAGTTTATAATACATGCCAGACATCTTGAGCCCCCAGCCACTCTTCCATAGTAAAAACTATAGTTTCTTTTAAACATAACTGCCTCAGCTGCCAGTGATTGAGATAATCACAGCAGAAACAGAGCCCATGATAGAAGCAGTTGCAGCGGATACAGTATCTGTGAAAGAGAGAGAACGTCCTACTTCATCACCATCGCAGCAATCACAGGTCCCCATTGACTTGGACTCTCCACCACTTCTGCCTGGGCTTCTTCCTTGATGTGGAAGGTAATGAAAATTGAACCGGTGGCGGCTCTGTTCGGGGAATTACTACCTCCTTGTCTTCTTACTATTCAAATAGAGTTGATTATTTCTGACAACCCTACTTGTTCTTTCCTCTATAGATGTGTTCTCCTAAAAAATAAATAAATAAATAAACCGCAAGAATAAGAAGTTATATTATATTCATCTTATAAAGACAAGATTAATGTGGGTGAGCCAGTCAAGAATTTGAAAGTAAACACTTCAAAATCATTAAATTATTTCAAATTAATCAATTCATCACGAGATAAAAGTGTTAAAGTTATATTTTGATATCTTGTTTCAAATTGTTGGAAGGAGTCACCAAAGAATGTATCAAGATCAATAAATATTTGCATAATATTAAATTATAGATTCTCCAATGCGACAAAAAAGAGATTATATGTTTCAGGCCGCCACAAAGTTTGTTCAAATTCAGATTATAATTGTTACATCTAGTTGTGTAATTTTATGTGGAGATTTTGGCCCCTTTCATGGACTGTTGTATTCTTGTTGTCCTATAAAGATTTAGTTCTTTAGTGTCTTGTTGTGTTGTTTTGACAACTTAAACT
This sequence comes from Sequoia sempervirens, assembly GCA_007258455.2. Taxonomy (NCBI): domain Eukaryota; kingdom Viridiplantae; phylum Streptophyta; class Pinopsida; order Cupressales; family Cupressaceae; genus Sequoia; species Sequoia sempervirens. The sequence goes on along the minus strand of VDFB02160657.1, from coordinate 5,617 downwards.
CTCATTTTCTTGACAATTGTTTTGACTATCCTCTATCTTTGTAATTTTTCTTTTTATTATATGCATTGATTCAATGAAAAATGAAAAATTATGTAAGCAAAATCAATTTCAATTGTTGTCTATAGATTATTATAGTTCAAGAAGGCAAACATTTTGGATTTATTATTTGTTGTTTCATATCAGATTGTGTTTCAGTTTGTAATGGATTTTATCAAACCACACGGCTGCAAATAAAATGTAACTTTATATTTATTTATTTTGAATGAGTTAAGATTAAGTCCCTTCTTGCAGATTTTTATGACATTGTCAAGCATTTTCTGAGTTGAATTATTTGTTGTTGTGAGTTTGTGAGAGAGGGTTGTTTTCCCTTACATCAGAGTTTTTCCTCACATTAGATTTTATCCTTCTAACTATAGACTATGAAAATGCAACATTACCTAGCTTCATAATACATTTGAATATAGCATGTACATCCATTAAAGCATTATATATAATAGATTTTTGTCTTATGCCATTGTTATGAATGCCCTTATAGACATATAGATTGAAGCTTGTTAAGCAGTGTGTATTCTTTGCAGAACTATATAACTAGAAAACTTGTCTATATATAAAACATGGAAGCATAAACAAGACACATAAACTGTATGACAAAATACTCCCAAAAATATGATTTTATGAATTTCAATAATTACAAAATATATATGAACTAATGTTCTTGTTAAGACTTTAAAGCTTCTTGCTTTGAGTAATACAATTTCATATAGTATAATAATTGCAAGATATGCACAAAATAAATTTGTGCAATTGCTATCATCCTTCTAATTTATGGCAAATTTGGAGCATTGGAATAGGACATGATAAAAAACATGTTAAAATGATCATTTATTTTATAAATGACTCACTTATAGTTGATAGTTATGATATCTTATTTGAAATAAAATAAAATAAAATTCATTTGTTAATGAATGTATTTATGGTTTTTTTATATAACATTCATGTGTTCAAATATGGGTCTATTTTGACCAACATTTGGTTATTGCTTGACGATTTACGATTTCTGGATTTGATTGTGTGAATAATTTTTGCATCAACGTTACGGATCACACTCCATGATCTATCATCATGATGAAAATGAGAGCTCAAAGAAAAGAATGTGATCACACTCTGTGATCTATCATCAGGATGAAAATGAGAGCTCAAGGAAAAGAATGTGATCCGAAATGTTGATGCAAAAAATATTCACACAATCAAATCCAAAAATATTTTTTGATTTACATGTGAATTATTATTTATAATATATAGTATAAATATGTGGCAAGATTGAATATTATAAGCACAAGTACTATAATAATAATTGAACCGTGCACTACTACTTGACTCCTTCCCATAATTACAAATTTCAAACATACATATACAATCAGTCTGCTAAACAATGTGTACCTTCTTTACAGTGCTATAAATGTAGGAAAACCTTTTTTTAGCTATAAAACAAAAGCACTTCTAAGCAATGTGTACCTCCTTTGCAGAACTATGAAAATAATAAAGCTTTTTTTCTCAACTACAAAACAAAAATCACATGTCTAAGAATACCATAACAGAGACATACAGTAAGTCTGTATAAGCAATCTGTAACTTCTTTGCAGAGCTACTTTAGAAGTAAGAAAGGCTTTTTTTCAGCTACCAAAGAAAAGCAGGCACGCTGCATTTGAAGAGTTGGCAAGATTTTATTTCCCCGTTTCAACTCTCACCATGTTAACTAAATCGATTATGAGCCATCAAAACTATCTTACAGAGTAATAATTTTAAGAAAAAAATCTAGCAAGTGGTGTGTTCTGAATGTTAAATATCATAAGTATCATTCTTTCCTCGTGATCCTGTTGTGGCATTGGCTTTTTGAGGCCAGTAAGTACAGTACATTGTACACAAGTGAACTAGAAAAAGTAGATTAAAAAACAGTTGTTAAATATCATAAATAAAGACATATTACCATTCTGGGTAAGATAATTTTTTATTTTTTTTATATTGAATCAAAGCATTGCAAAAATGAAACTATCAATAGACAGTTGGAAAAAGAATATAAGAACTGCAAAACAACATTACAACAGCTGAGTATAAAGCTGAAAGGACTACACAATGGAGAGAAACATAGTCCAATAGGCTGCCTAAACAAATTTACATGAGCTGTAAGACTGTTTTACATTGGTTGAACTTGTTGTGGAGCTGAAAATTCAAGACTTGTTCCTTAATCTGTTGAAACTAATCTTTATATAATCAAATTAGAAGTACGAGAGAATCTAAATTCATATTATTTTTAAAGAATATTTATAATTATTTACTATTTTTAATGGATATGAAGTATAATATAATTATTGATTATTTTATCATTAAATTTAATTAATGTTCAAATACAACTCTTCCACAAAATAATTATATTCTAATAAATTTTCTAACTCTAAAAGAAAATGAATTTAAAGAAAGTGATATGCTATCATCTTTATAGTCAACCCACAATATTATATAGATACCCACAAACCTAAAACAATGTTAAAATATGTGGTCAACAATAATGCCAAACATTTAATATTCATACTAAGATGGACAATATAGAATGATCTTTATATAATCATATTAGAAGTTTGAGAGGATCTAAATTCATATAATTATTTCTTAAGAGTTATCCATAATTATTTACTATTTTTAGTGGATATGAAATATAATATTATTATCGATTATTTTATTGTTAAATAAATTTAAATAATGTTCAAGTAAAATTCTTTTACAAAATAATTGTATTCTAATAAATCTCACAACTCTAAAAGGAAATGAATTTAAAGTAGCATGTCATCATCTTTATAGTCAACCCACAATACTATATAGATGCCCACAAACCCAAAACAATGTTAAAGTATGTGATCAATAACAATGTCAAACATTGAATAACACTATGGTAGATAAATAGTCATTTTTGTCAATAAAAATAGAAGAATTATTTACTACTTTTATGTATGAATGAAGTGTAAAATTCTTCTAGATGGAGGTATCTTTTGTCTTTCTTCTTTCTTCTTTTTGATTTTTTCACCTAAAGCCCCACAATTGAGGGGAAGATTGAGATGTTTCTAGGAAACTAACACAAATTTATCCCAAGATCAAAAGTACTTGTTTTTGTTTGAAGAATGGTTCATCCTCACCATTACCATCTCTAAGATGGCTAAATCTAGGGTCACAATGACTTCCCCCATACTTCTAGCTTTGTTCCTAAAGATCCTCAAGTTCCTCTTTATGTCTTTCATTTAGCACTTCCACATATTCTAGTTCTATTGAATACAAATGGTGTCATCATTTCTATTGTAGACTGCTTTCCTATAATGTAGCCCCACCTTCAAGAGCTCTATTTCATAATTTGAGAAGATACAAGTTTCAAAATCTTTCCATATTATTCTATGGAGGCCCCCATCACTTTAAATCCTAAAGTAATATTTGACAAATATTTATAGTATATACAATTTTAATGAAGGATGTTAACATGACATCAAATTTAATATCATTTTATAAAAATAAAACCTTTTGGTTGATAATCAATGTTTTAAGCATATGCCAATCATAACAAATAAGAAATGATAATAATCAATTTCATTATTTGAGAAGCTACAAGTTTCAAAATATTTCCATATTATTCTATGGAGGCGCCCATCACTTGAAATCCTAAAGTAATATTTGACAAATATTTATAGTATATACAATTTTAATGAAGGATGTTAACATGACATCAAATTTAATATCATTTTATAAAAATAAAACCTTTTGGTTGATAATCAATGTTTTAGGCATATGCCAATCATAACAAATAAGAAATGATAATAATTAATATAATATTCAAATGGTGATGCGACTTATCATTACTATAATAGATAATAATTATTATAATTTATTTAAATAGAATTATGACTTATCATCAGTATAAGAGATAATACTAATTACTATAATATTTAAATGGTGTTGTTGTTGCTCATGAGTCACTTTATAATAACATTGATAATAAATGTTTGATACTCATTAGACACTTGCCATTGTTTTTATTAGGAAAGCGAGGTTTTGAAAGGGCCCTGAACCTTGTACAAGGAGAAAGATAGAGCATTAAGCACAATCAAACATCAAAGAACAACCATACAAAAAAACTAAAAGACTACATAATACAAAGCATTACAAAACTTAGTACACCACCCAACTAACACAAAGTCATGGGGGTTTAAAAAATTGTTCCAAACATTTTTTCTTTATTGTAGAAAAAGGGTTCTTCTCCTCAAATCTTTTTTTTATAGGGAGAAAACACGAGACCATTGACAAAACCAACTTCCAACCCTAAAGTTTTAAAAGAGGAGTCCAACATTGGTGAAGAGGAATTCCCTCTAAAATCTTTATTCTGAAACTCCTCAAACCTGGAGTAGTGTACTCCTCCACAAAAGCTAGCATTTTTTCCCTTTTTTCCAAACAAAGTGTTGTTTATTATTACTCAAGAAAGTAGTGGAGGTATGACCCACTTTAATAAAGGGCACACAATCTACTAAGAGATGGAGGGTGAATCAGTAGATCTAATTAATTCAAAAATCTTAACTTCAACTCAAAATATTGGATCATGCAACTTGAATCTTCACTGCTACTAATCAAGCATTGAACACACATTCACACAATTGAACACTCGATATATGTGGAAACCCAATATTGGAAAACCCACAGTGAGAATAGTTGGTTGGATCTACTATCCAAATCTAACCTCACAAAGAAGAAATATGCAAGTGAATTTTACAATATGAAGTAGGAACCAACCTATCAAAGACACCAATAACTATTGTATTTGTAGGCACCAACCTACTAGAGACACCAATCCCCAATGAATTAGTACAATAGGTAGAACACTAGTCCTACCAAATTACATAGATAAATCTTGTGGATCTTCAATTGTAGATTAAGACACCTCATACACTTTAGGACTAGCCATAGACACTCTTCCACACTTATTATGATCTTTTGTTAATGGCACACACTTTGAAATGCAACTCACATTAAATAACTCTAGCTTCACAATTTTCTCCTTATATATTCACCTTCTACACATCATCAAATTCACATTGTGCATCCATCTATTTAATGAATATATACATGAAATTACATTAACACTTCTTCTATGTTGGCCAAGGGTTTACAAATAACCAAGATGGCATAAGGTGGACCTAAATTCAAATTACATGAAACATGTAACAAGTTAGTCCAAAATAAAATTTTGTTGCCGCCAAAAGAACATGATGTCATGTGCTACCACAAGAACCTTAACTAGGTCCTATCTTGACATCACATGCAAGATTTGAATTATGCACACTACTAGTCGTTACCGCACAAGCCACAAACAATAATAGGTTGAGAGAAAAGCACAAAGAACCTTTTGTCACTACAATATTTTTGCATACTAAACATATCCTCTAGAAACTTAGGAATAATATATAACATGTGTAGACATACTCTCCTCTCAAATCGTAGAGGAAAACTCCATTTCTGAAAGAAATGCTAACCATAATTGTATTGTCAAAGAAATCTTTGTGCCTTGAGAACTAAGTTGAAACAT
>VDFB02160655.1:0-10483 GCA_007258455.2 Sequoia sempervirens | reverse complement strand
GTGGTGGGCGGCAAGTTGGGACTGCTCCCACCGTCGCCTCCCTTAGGGGCGGCGGCTGTGGGAGCAGCCACAACCCCCATCCCCATTCACTTACAAGGCTAAAGGAAATTCTGTGGGTCAAACCCTGTGGAATACAAAAATTCGAAAACATTTTTTTTCCTTTTTAATAAAAAATGAAACCCTTAACTTCTTTGTATGACGACTTCAAAAATATTCATATAATAAAAAACAGATAACTTTCACAATCCAATATATATATGAATGCATAAATATATTTATATATAAATTTATATTTATATATATTATATATATATATATATATATATATTTTATATATTCACAATTAAATAAATGACAAAATATTTAAATCAGGCAATAGATTTTCAACAGGGTTCTTCAATGGGAAGTTGAGAAATTTAACAGTATGCACAAAAAATTTTCCCCAACAAATTCTAATTTATTCCCAGAGGTTTCAATTTCATTTTCCAAATAAATGATTTCCTTCACAAATTTTTACTCAAACAATTTCCTACAGGAAGCTTTTAACAAAGAGATAACAAATTCTCTACAGATTAAATTGCCGAGAAGAACAGAGATTTAAAACACAAACAATTTCCTCAAACAAACATGTTTTTAACAATTTTAACAAAACCTCACAATACTAATCCTTTTCACAGACAAACTTTTCAAAAGAAATAAATTAAATAAATAACCAGTGAGGAACCTGTTTCCTGTAGCTTGAAAATTGTCTGTTGAAGAGAGGCTTTTCCTGTTAGGTGCAACTTCCAGAGCTTTTCAACCACCACTTTCCAAAAGAACACAGATACTGAACAAAATTTCTATTCGTAATCCTCTTCCAGAAAATTATGCCAAGATCCCAAACAAAATTCACAAACAATTCCAATTCCAAAATTTTAAAGCCAAAGTCTATTCTTTTCATTTCCCGTGAAGTAATCTTCTATTTTCCCCAAATCCATAAAAATCTTCCGAGAGAATCCTCAACAAGAAACAATTATTTTAACTACCACACATGTCAAGAAGAAAATATCTTCTAACCACCTCTCGGATGATTCTTTCTTTCTTCCTTATCAAAAATTGAATGCATTTTAAGAATTAAAGAATTCAAATTTTTAAAATACAATTTCCCTTTTCCTTATTTAATTTTATTTATTTAACAATTAAAATACCATTTCCCACAAAACAATTTAATTTAAATTAAATCTATTCACACAAATAAAATAACTTTAATTTAATTAATTAATTAATTTAATTAAATAAATTTAATCTCAATGATTAAATTACTTAACCAAACAAACTAATTTAATTAATTAAATAAAATATAAAGCTTTTATTTACAACATTTAAAAATTAATTTAATAAACATTAAATTAAAAGAATATTAATCTATCATTAATTTAACAAAATTTGTCTTTCATAACAAATGAACCAATCAAACGCAAACGAAACCACCAAAGACACCAGACTAAAACCGACGACATACTTGTGACTGGGTTTAAGACTAGACTAGGAAGAACCTTGTTACTACCTCCCAATCAACATTTCCGTTGAGTCTTGACACACTCAGACCTGAGTAACTAGGTGGAGTTGGTGTCATGTACCTGCAATCCTACAATTAAATAAATGACATACCTATATACATAATCCATTATACAAGCACACCGTGCGGAGAAAAACACGGAAATCACAGGGCACTTGCAAGCGAGTGATGCAACTCCGTTTTCTACACCAATACACGTCACATCAAACTGACAATTAAATAACAGCTAATCTACCATAAACATATATATAGCAATAACATCTGAAGGAAAACATCTACGCTAATACAAAGCATGTGAGAAATTAATTATCACCATACAATGTTTATCATATCACAAAATGAATCCACTATCGCTCTAAAGTCAACGATCAATACACCAAACGCACTAAGGTCTATCAAAGTGAAAACATGCTAACATAAAACATAAGCAAAATGGAGGGGTACTACATCCTCCCCCCTAGGATCAGGCTTACTCCTAGAAGCCTACAAACAGAAAATAGATAACACACACATCTAGAATACATCCTCCCAAGAAATAGAAGACTTGCCACTAAGATCCCTCTGAATATGTACCCAATCAACATCTCGACCCCTAAGGATCAACTCCCGACGTAGAAGGAAATGCATAGTTTCCAAAGAATGATGCCAGTCCTCCACCAGGAACCTCTCCAACTGCACCCTGGTGCTCATCCTGGTGGTTATCCACCATGGTAAACACCCTATGTGACCTGCCTGCATCTCCTATGGTCGACTCTGAAGTCGCCGATCTCTGACTGAATCCAGAAGTACCCTTCTGAGGACACTAACGAGCAATGTGACCATGTTGGCCACAAGTAAAATATTCTATACTCCTTCTGAATCCTCTATCACTTGATGGTACACTAGACCGTGGAAAACTACCTCCACTAACTGTAGACTGAGAACTCTGAGTAGGCTGATCAAAAAGATCACACTGCACTCGCTGCCCACTCTGATCTCTCTCATTCTGAAACCAACCACCACCATGTTGAGACCAAAAACTGTTACCCTACTGAGGCTGAGTATTATTATTCTTCTAAGGACTACGCTGCTGCTGATGTCCACTCTTAGCAGGTGTCTGTCGATTCCTAGAGGAACCTCCTGTCTGAAACTGACCACCCCGTGGACCAGTACCTGCTATAGGAGCACTACCAATCTGGACACCTGTATGTCCACCCAATGCTAAAATCAGATTCTCTTCCACTATGCGCGCTTTCTCCACTGCAACTTCCATAGTCTTCGGTTCGAAGACTCTAACTCCTCCACTAATGCGGGCATTTAAACCCCTAATAAAATGTTGTTCCAGCATCACCTCATCATCTCCAACTCCTACATATTGCTTGAGTTCATAAAATCTACATTCATATTGCTCCACAGATAGAGCCATCTGACATAAATCATGAAACTCGTCAGCTCGTTGTTGCCTCCAATGTTCCGATAAGAACCGTGCTCTAAACCTCTCCAGAAATATCTCCCAAGACACTAACCCAATCTCTAAGTGGAGCTTCTGCTCCTCCAAGCGCCACCAAGTAGAGGCGAATCCTCTCAGATGCATGATAGCGCATCTCGCTCGGGTATTGCTATTGTATGGGTGCATAGCAAAACATCTACCCAAGTCCAATAACCAGGTCTCTGCCTCTAAACCACCTCCTGTGCCATCAAAAGTAGGAGGGTGTGCCCTCAACAAATCCCTCATATGACCTGCCACTATAGCATCCTGCTCTGCCCGATTACTAACAATCCTCTAGGAGATCTATCACACTCGTAACACCTCCTAATCTACTTCCCTACCTCCAGGACCAAGTATGGCAAATTACCTCTTCTAATAGGGGACACAAGCCGAGGCTCCCTCAGCATCTGGCTGTGTCGAGACCCGTTCCCCACTTGTCTTTTCAATGAGGGACTCAAGCTGTTCCACATGTTCCTCTGCATTAAGAATGAGGGGGTAACATGAGGATTGGCCCACGGCCTCCACCTCGACCTCTACCATGACCTCTAGTATGGCCTAGACTTGATCCTACACATAAAACAAAAATGAGTACTCCAGGATACACAATAGACAAGACTAATAAGCGATGCTACATAGGTCAACCCTAATGGGCTCACAATTACCCAAAGCATCAGTGTTAGAACCTTTTCTACGATACCAATCTGTAATGCCACATCTTGTAACCTAAGGAATGTTGCAATTGTTTATGAAAGTGAAATAATTTTTTTAAATGTTAATATTAACTTTATTAGTTGCATACATTCTCTAAGTTACGCGACGTCACACTACTTGAGAATCCCATACACGACTTTAGTATTTAGTATTGCATGTATTTAGTTAACATAAACTTAAAAGTAAACATTGCATAACATTTGAATTCCATTCATGAAAGTATAAAGTACAAATAAGATTCTTACATTGCATTTGAAATGACATTACAATACTCACTCTTCAGATGAGGTAGATCAAATAATAGTTTACAATTACATATTACAAATGTTCACCTCATAAACAATTGAGGAATGTTACAAATACAAGATTTCCAATGATACAATTAAGGAAGTACACATATATCCAAATACAAGCTCTCCATCCATGAAGCTCTCATTGCCATGATCATAAACTGGGGACCCAACAGAGTAAGGTGCACGTTCCACCCAACCATGTGGTACTCGTAGGGCCACCCCCCATGCTAGGAGACAGTAATAAGGTTCCCTAGACATAACCTAAAAACCCTAGACAAAAGTACATACTTAACTTATTGGTTACAATGCTTCCAAATTTAGGATAATCAAATATACTAAGTTCACAAGGTAATCCGTTATTTTAGGTGGAGTTTCATCACAATGTTGCATAGGTTACCCTGGTGTTTCTTCCTAGGTTCTGTCCCCCAACTTGGGTTACCCTGGTAACCTCTTATGAAACTGGGCCCCACATGCAAACTGTTGCGGAATTGAATATCTTTTAAAGTAACAAGATATCGATTTTCCATTTTATGCCTTCTCAACTTATACTCAAGAATGAATTAGCCCTTGAGTCTATAAGCGAGGCTTATTAATCTAATTACATATTTTAATCTATCTAATGTTTTGTTTTAGTTTCCACTAACTTACTAACTCTACATAAGTTACCCAGGCACCACTTTGTGTGCCGGCCCTCACACAGAGCCACTTCCATAAAAATAACATAAGGAATCTAAGTTCCCTAACTAAGGTAAACAAGGTGCACAAGAATTCAACAAATATTTCAACACATTTCATAATGGACATCAAGTCCATGTTCATAAAACCAGGTGTCTATACACCATCCAAAACCATGTACACTACCTTAGTCAACACAAAGATTATTTTTAAACAATTACAACTCCCACATTATACAACTTATCTGGAAGAGTTGTACATCTATTACATTCCCAATTTTCCCAAAAAAGGAACACAATTTAAAGTAAATCGAAACAATAAGAATCTACATTAGGATTTACTAAATCCAGTCAAGCAATAATTTGAAGAATGAAATTATTCAACTAAAATATAATTCATCTTCCATTTGACATAAAAAACAAAACTATAATTTTCAAATAATAACTTAGAAATTACCAATTTTCTCTACAAGTCATTTTATTTTATTTTCAAAACAATTCTATTCATTCTATTCTTCTATTAAAAGAATATACATTTAAAAAGTATATATATACAATTTCCAGCAAAAATTATATCAAATATAAATTTTTACAAAACATATATATATATATAATTCGTAATTAATTAAAATTTTATGCATTAAAAATTCATTATACAAATCCACAAAAGCCATATCACAAAGATAGACGAATTTAAGTTTAGTGTTCCACGACTATTACTCACAGCCGTGGCTGTTACTCATAGTCGTGGCTATTAGTCACAGCCGTGGTTGTTACTCACAGCCCACCCGCATGGGTAGCGGCTATGTTGGCAGTCGTCGCTGCCTGTGAGGGCAGCGCCGGCTGCCTCTAGAGCCGATGCCCTGTCTAGGGCGGCTGTGGGATAACCCTAGCCTGCGGCCCCCTTCAAACTCAAAAAGAAATTTAAAAAAAAAAAACAAACAAAAATTGTGATTTCAAATAATTCCGTTTATTTTAATAAAATTCCCATTTCTGCCTGTACGGCGATTACCACGAATTTCAAAACAAAATTCTCACAATTCAATTTATATATGATGGTATAAATATATATATATACATATATATATATACAATTAAAATGAATAATAGATTACTAAAATCATGCATATATTTTCAACAGGGTTTGTAATGGGGAAATTGAGAAATTTCTACAGTAAGCACAAAATTTTTCCCCAACAAGTTCTAATTTATTCCCTGAGGTTTCAATGTCATTTTCCAAACAAATGATTTCCTTCACAAATTTTAATTCAAACTATTTCCTACAGGAAACTTTTAACAAGAAATAGCAATTCTCTACAAATTAAATTAGGCGAGAATAGAAATTTAATACACAAACAATTTTACTCAAGCAGAACCACGATTTTAAACAATTTTTAACAAAACTTCTCAATACTAATTCTTTTTCACAGACAAAATTTTCAAAAGGATAAATTAAATAAATAACCAGTGAAAAACCTGTTTCCTGTAGCTTGAAATTTGTCTGTAGAGGAGAAACCTTGCTGGTTGTTGCGTGCAATCCTCCAAAGCTCCTCCAGAAAACCAATACCCAGAAGAAAACAAATCCAAAACTAGAAGCAAGAACTTTTTTTTTCTAAGTATTAAGCAAATCCTAGAAAAATCACAAAATTACATAGATCAATATTTTTCATGAACCCACTGATTACATTCATTTTCACAATAGTAATTTTTTTTCCTGTTTTTCCCCAAAAAGACATAATATCTTCGAGAGAATCCTCAACAAGGAAAAGTAATTTAACTAACACACATGTCAAGAAGAAAATATCTTCTAACCTCTCAAATAATCTTTCCTTTTCTTCCTTATCAAAAATTGAATGCATTCAGAATTAAAGAATTCAAATTTTAAAAATACAACAATTTTACTTTTTCCTTATTTTATTTATTTATTTAACAATTAAAAATACCATTTCCCACAAAACAATTAATTTAAATTAAATATTTTCACACAATTAAAATGCTTAGTTTAATTAATTAAATAATTTTAACCTCAAAAGATTAAATTACTTAACCAAATAAACTAATTAAAAATTAAATAGAATATAAAGCTTTATTTTCAACATTAAAAATTAATTTAAATAAACATCAAATTAAAAGAATATTAATCTATCATTGATATAATGAAAATTTCCATTCATAACAAATAAACCAATCAAACACAAACGAGACCACCAAAGACACCAGACTTAAACTGACAACATACTTGAGACTGGGTTTAAGACTAGACTAGGATGAACCTTGTTACTACCTCCCAATCAACATTTCCGTTGAGTCTTGACACGCTTAGACCTGAGAAACCAGGTGGAGTCGGTGTCATGTACTTGCAATCCTACAATCAAACAAATAACATACATATATATATAATCCATTATACAAGCACATCATGTGGAGAAAATCATGGAAATCACAGGGCACTCGCAAGTGAGTGATGCAACTCCATTCTCCACACCAATACAAATCACATCAAACTGAAAAATAAAATAACAATTAACCTACAATAAACATGTATATAGCAATAACATCTGAAGGAAACATCTACGCTAATACAAAGCATGTCAGAAATTAATTATCACCACAATGTATCATCATATCACAAAATAAATCCGCCATCACTCTAATGTCAGCAATCAAAATATCCAAAACAAGTACCAAAGTGTATCAAAGTGAAAGTATGCTAACAGAAAACATAAGCAAAATGGAGGGGTACTACAATAACATGACCATGGCTAAGTAGGGTGCCAGAGAAAATAAGTGCAATAGTGAAAAGGGATACTAATACTTTGTGTCTAATAACGCATTCTATTTTTTTTCAAATATCATGTTTTATGAGCTTATACTTGATATCTTTATATACTTAAATTACCAATACAATTCATCAAAATTTATCCAACACCATTTTTGAAGTAAAATAATTTTCTTAAAATGAAACAAGGAATGTGATCCATAGCTACACTAGTAGTGCACATTTTCTTAGGCTACATGCAAACATTATTGTTCAATAAATAACCCATTGAAGTTATATAATTGGATTTCAAATATATGATATTTATAGTAAATTAATATTTAAATTTAATTTTAATATTATCTAAACATATTGGGAAAATTTTGCACTTCTACTTATTATTTTTTATGTTTAAAAGATAAACAATCATTGGAGAAATTAATTGGAATCAAATGATTTAACACAATGTATGGGTTAGAGAGCTATACTTTTGTAGATATTGTTTAGATGTTGATTATGTTGGTGTGAATATGGTCTTCTACCTATCTAGTTCACTAGTAGGTCCTATTCACATGTTAAGTTTACTTAGGTATTATGAATCCCTCTAGAAGTCTTATTTGTCATTTAGATGTTACCTTATGTTTTGGCATTTAATTCTTGAGTCCTTGGTCATTTAATATTTTTTGAGTTATTTGTCTCATGTTATAGGATTAAGACACATGTCATAATCTTGTCTAATCTTATCTCTCACCTCATCTATTTAAGAAAGGATTTTGTATATTTGTACCATATCATATCAAGAAAGATATTATCTTTCCATACTCTCTTGTGGAATGTTATCTTTTAATTTTGTAGGTGATTATGGGGTGTGAACTATTTTTAAGCTCCTATAGATTATATATTATTTCCCCATAACATAATATTCCTATCACAATGAGATTCTAATGGAACTCTAGAAAGATGGTTTATATTATATATGGCCAATGTATTTTACCCAAGTCTACCATCATTGAAAATAGGATATCAAAAGACTCAAGGAAAGGAATAGTGAAATTGTTTTTATTTTGAGCAATGTTATGTGATTGCTTTATGAAGTTGTAATAAAAAATCAGCTTCCTAGTACCCTCTTCCATAAATAATATAGGGGCTTAACTTTAGTTGGTCTTCTCCCCATGCTAGATGAAATGAACAATCTTGTGAAGAAAAAGAAAGATAGAACTATGTATATCTATGAATAAACCAAACTATGTAGAATGACATGCATGACCCTTGATAATCTATATCTAGATCTAACTTCCTGTTAGAACTATAAAATTCTGATAATTTTACATATTTTTCATACCCCTAAGTTTCCAAATGAGTCCCACCATGAGCACATTTTCCCATTTTTCTCGTATTTGTCCCATAAAATCCATCTATGTCTGAATATTCCATATTGGTATTCCTATCAACATGAAGAAATTAGGGTATCCCTAGTCCATAGTGCATCCTCTATTAATATATATCTATTGTAGCTTATCAGCAGGACATACACATTGTCTTGGCGATAGGAGAAAATTCATATCAGTGAGAGTGATATCGTCGAGGTGTGGTCTCAGCGAATGGGTTGAGTCTCACCGACTAAATGAATGAGGAGATTTATCGGTAGGAGTCAAGTCATCAGACTGAGGTCTTGGAAAAATCTTTTGTCTCATCGACCAATGCACGTGGACGTATTTCGGCCAGACTAAAGGTTTTTTTGATATGAAGTCACAATGAAGTTGTTATGTCTTACCGATTAGCTCACATGGATTCATTTCAGCCAATCCAAAAAAGTTCGGGATGAGGTATTATCGAGTGTATTGTGTCTCACTAACTAAAACACATAGAATGATGTATCGACCAAACTAAGGGTTTTCGTTATGAGGTCTCAGCGAATTCGTGGTGTCTTGCTGACCAGCGATAAAGAAAACATATCAATGTGAATAAAGGGTATTCACGATGAGGTCTTGGCAAGTTTGATGTGTCTTGCTGACCAATGATGAGGATATACATATCGACAGGAGTCAATGCATCAAAGTAAAGTCTCGCCAAATGGCTCTGGTCTTGCTGACAGTGCGAATGAATTCTACCAAGGGTTATCGGCATGTAGTCTTGCAGTCTTGCCGATCTGAATGTCACGTCAAAGTATTGTTGCATCAGTGAGAGAGTGCTTGTGTCTTAGCAACTGGAAAATACATTAAGGAACACATCTCGGTAAGACAAAGATTTTTATATGGGATATCTTCTCGACTTCATGGGTCACAATGAAACACAAAAATCAAAGGATATTCATCGGTGAGACTTAATGTGTTGATGAGATGGCATAACTTCATAGCGATGCACAAGATGACTATTGGTGTAACGTTGAGGTTCAGTGTGACTACAAAATGTCTTGGCAACTATTTCAGAGATGATTAATAAAATCCCGATTGCAACTATTTGCCGACATTGGAGTATGAAGCGATGTGTCTGTTCAGTTACTGGTGTATAAATGTTGATTCTGAATTGTAAAATGAGATAAGATCAGCTTAGATTAGAGTAGAGAAGGTAGATAATATATAGTTGGATAAAATTTCCATAGAATAGAGACCATGATGCATGTTTTCAAAATGGAGTTCTTAATGAGAATCAATTGATGTTGCAGCTCATTTCTAGTGTCAATTTTCTGTTGAATTTATAGAAAGTATTACTAAGTTGTCTCCAAGATTGATGCTTTCTGATTGTTTAAATTGATATGACAAGTTTATATTTAGTTTATCAGTGCACATTTGTTGTATATGTGTGGTTAATTGATTGGTTCTTCCAAGGAAAGATTAAATCCTTTTGGTTGATCACAGTAATCAGGGAAATTCATTTGGATTATTAAAGAAGAGCTTAGTAGTCACAGTCTTGCATGTTTATACAAGTTATAAACAAAACACATTCCAAACAATTTGAGTGTTTCCCAGAAAGAGGTTGCCCATTTCTATTTCATTTGACTCCGCATACCCAATAAGGCAC
>VDFB02160654.1:0-18073 GCA_007258455.2 Sequoia sempervirens | reverse complement strand
AAAATCCTACACGTACCCTTCCACATAGACCACGTGTATGCAGTTCTCAAAAGCAGTCCTCATCCCCCATTTTGTAGAGCCCTTAGCCCCCCTCCCCCGCACTTGTCATCCAATTTATTCAAACCCTTAATTGCAGCTCTTCGGACACGTCATACGATGACAATCTATCCCTTGTAATCTTCTATATCACATCCACTCATCATGATTTTTTCTATTTAAAATAGTGCGTTCCTTTTATGATTCGAAGTCATACACTAAAATTTCCTCTAGGTGTCTTGTTTCAAGTTACTAAAGTTTTCTCGCCGGTATTAATTTGCTGGATAGATTGTAGTGTTGTAATTTTTACCACCTAAAAGTTGATGATCATAAAAACCTGTTTTTAGGAGTGATGTGGCAGTTACACTACTTGTTGTATTATTACTAACAGTGAATGTGGTACTTGTTTTTACCATTTTCAGTTTGAATAAAACCTCTTTCTCAAATTCTAGATGTTTACTGCGGATTGACTTTAGTTCAAAATCTTGTAGATGTTGTTTTAGTAGTACTATCGTTGCTTAAGAATTATACATTCTACAAATATTACAATAATGAGAGAATAAGTATTTATGAGGTTCTTCTTTTTCTTCGTATGCAATGCCTGTAGCATTGCTGGCATGGCGTTACTAGTGAATAAGTACTTACGAGATTCTTCTTTTCCTTCGTATGCAAGGCCTGAAACATACTTTATTTGGATCTAATTTACTAAGTAAACAACGTAGTACCAAATGATGGTGTTGTGGTGTAGTTGGTTATCACGTCACTATGTTATATGACATACTTTTGAGATCCAATTATTTTTTAAATGTGTTGCTCTAATATATTAGATACATAATAAAATATATCCAAACAATTTTTTCGGTGTATCACATTGCACACCAAAAGTGCAATAGCTAGTTATATTATTTCTTAAATTTGTGCATAAACTTCAATAGTTGTATAATAATATGATCATAAGAAGTATTTCTCTTAGTATTTAATATCATGTTAAATATCTTGTTAAATTTCATGTGAATTTCAAAAGTTACATCATTTTCAAAGCTTTAACTCCTTAACAAAAGTGGAGGAAAGGATCTTAGTTAGATATTATAGTAATGGATTAAATATTTTCTTTAAGATGTAAGTTATACATTGAAATTGTTAGATCATTTTTCATACAGGCTTCGATGCACGATTGTTTTCTAGTGTCTTCCTTTCTATGATTGAAATCATGATATCATAGATGTGGATATGTCATGCTTCACAAATCCATTACTCCATCCAATTTTTCATTTCTAGTTTTCCTTGTGTTGGGACAGGTATTCTTCTTTTAGGAAGAATTCCATGGAAGTGAATCACATCATGGTATGGTGGAAATGTTCTCCAACAATTTTCTCACCCTTGATTTGGTTGAAGGAGTTGAATACCGAAAGAATCTAGTCAGGAAGGTCCTTTTTATGGTTCATTGTGTAATCTTATTTTCAACCATGTGGTCTAGAATTGTATTGAGTATGTTCCATTATGTATTGCCATGTTATCAACATATGTACTCTAAACTTTATGAAATAATGTAATTCCTTGTCTCTTTTCTTGGACACGCTACATCTCTCATGTTTGATTATGTGGAATATGTGTAATTTTTTAAATTTGATTTGTGTAGATGTTACAAAATTTGAATAACCATCATGAAAAAAGTTTCCTTCTTATTAATTTCAAATTTTATCTTATTTCCTTACATTATCATTTAACTCTTTATAAGAATTGAAGTTAAAATTACAATAAATGTATTTATTTCTGTTTTAAAAATAATGGATTATACCTATTTGTTTCTTAGTTAAATTGAAAATGATCATAGATTTATCAAATTGTTACTAAATGTAATCATTACATAAATATTAAAACAATAATTATCCACATCTAAATATTTTGTAAACTATTTTTCTACAAGATAGTTAATTTAAAAATATATAGTTGTATACTACTACATAATAAATTTTATCTTAATTAAAAATATTGATATAAGAATTATACCAACCTAAATCATTTTATCATATAAAATTATTGACTTAGATAGGCCAAAATCAATTCTTTAAACCTTTTTTCTTAACATCATTTACTTATCTATAATACGCATTATTCAATAAGAACATTAAAACTTAGACATTGTCACTTATTCATATGTGTTATTTATATAAACTATCCATGTAATTTGTCAGCATGACAATTAAATTTATAATCAAGATCAAACATACCAAAGCATAACATAAGATATTGATATATCTATTTTTAGATAACTTTCTTAATGTTTTAATAGTTTTATTAAACTATACAAGAAAAAAATACTATATAAAATAATGAAGAAAATAATAATTTAATTTTTTTCATAATCAATATTATGTATCTATCTAACATATTTCATAAAATAAGTTTCCTTTAACTAGACCTCTCTTAAACTAAATTATCCTAAGACATTAAAATTTCATAAAGCATGTGTTTTTTTAACATAATTTTTAAAAGTGGACCTACAATCTTCATATGTATATTATGAGGTTTTTCTTCAAATATGACAACATACATTTTAGATAGTTAAGTATTTCATCATACTTATCCTTGGTTTCTTATAGTTTACAAATCTCCTCCAAAATAGTCTATTGTGATTGATTTAGATTTACATCATTGATTGATTGAATGAATTTTTCATGATTAATCTTATGATGGGTTAGAGAAGTATTAAGATTTATTACCTACAAGAAAAACTACTATAAAGTATTATGTTAAAGAGTAATTTTCTTTTCCAAGATACAAGATATACCCCCCTACAACTTAATAATTGAAGAAAAATACAATCTATAATACTAAGCAATAGGAAAGCATCGTAGTAGTAGGAAAGCATCATAGTAGTAGACACGGAGTGAGGGAATAGGTCTTTGATTTTAGGGAGACTAATCTTAGAAGCAACATCCTCTTCCTCAAACATCATTTATTTACCTTTTTGTTGATCATTGTTTTCAATACTAAACAAACCATTCCCCTTATAATCTATCCTAACAGAGGTCATCCCTCCCACACCCACAAGAAAGGATATAACTTTCCTTCTATTGTCACTTTGTACATAGCTTCTACTCTCATCATAGTGTTTGGGAGGAGGGATAATTCAAACTAAGAGCTTGAGAGATCAAAGACAATGGATTGATGAAGAAGGTAGAAAAATATATCACAATACACTTTCAAAATTGAATATTATAAAATTATTAAAAAACATAAAACTCACTAATTTATTATGACATAATACTGTAATATATTTTACCATAGTTAAAAGTAAAATATTACAACTAAATACGATAATTAAAACATATTTATGTTCTTTCTATCACTAAAGAAAACATCGAGCGCTTTCAACCTATGTTTCCAATAAAAATAGATTAAAGCTCTACAAGCGTGCAATTATGAATTGTACAAGATTATGAAACATAGATTTAAAACTATTTACTGAAAAACAAAATTTATATATAGGGGAGAGGGGCCCATAATGGAGTAGGGTCTAATAGTGGGGATAGAAGTAGTTCTCAGTGGGCCCCATAATGAAGCATTTTAATATCCAATTCCAAAACACTTTTATCCATAAAGTACATAAAGTGACAAATCATGTGATGCCACATCAGCGCACCAATAAAACATGACTTAGTGCATCACTATCGGTCTCACTTTTTTGGGGGGCCTTTTTGGATACCTCAACAAAAAGCATGCTGATGTGGCATCATATTTGATGATGTGACCCTATAAAACAAAATGTAGAAGCACATGAGTTGCCAAAGAAACTGTTATACAGAATTGGGAGCGATTTGAAATTTCTAAGTAAGATTTTGAGAAACGCAAAGTTAGGGTGCTCCACTATGAGCCCCTCTCCCCTAGCACAAGTTCTTATTATTAAAAGATATTTAACTCTACGATACCATCTGTGATTCGCTTTTCTGATTCCTCTATCAAAGTTTATAGCTCTACTTTTGCTAATGAGCCCATTTAACTATTTTTAATGGAGTAGCAGAAAAAAAAAAAGTCGTGCTATCCAATTCCTAAAGTCTACCAGAGCCCACAACGAGTTCGGCGACATTATTACGTTTACATTTTATATGCAACTTCTATCCAAGTCACAAATGCCTGTGCAGCTATGCCAAATATAGTAACATGTTGTCGGCTAAAGACGATACCCACACTTTATTCCCGTTCCGAACGGTAACGTCACTGGTATAAGTAACTCCA
The DNA here is from genome assembly GCA_007258455.2 of Sequoia sempervirens. Classification (NCBI taxonomy): domain Eukaryota; kingdom Viridiplantae; phylum Streptophyta; class Pinopsida; order Cupressales; family Cupressaceae; genus Sequoia; species Sequoia sempervirens. The sequence continues at coordinate 13,798 of VDFB02160654.1, read as the reverse complement.
ATGATTCAATCTCTCTCTTCTTTACTCATTTTGTATATAAAAGTTTTGGATGATGATGTCCACCTGGCTAAAACCATTGAAATATGCCGGAGTGATATGAGACGTGCTCGATGTGTTTACTCTGTCGGTAAAGACGAGCGTAGTGTACAGCACAAACATGTAGGTCCACAATGGTTTCTTATACAAATGTTAATATTTGATCATGCCATATTCTATAAGTAAAGATTATGAGTCACACAATAAAATATGAGTCAAGATTATGAGTCATATAATATGGGTATTATCATATTACATAAGTCAATAAGTTTCTAGAATATGCAATATTTTATTACTTATTTCAGGAACTCTTTAGAAAGAGCAAGTCAGTAGGAGAAATCTATAGATGATAGTCTTATTTAAAAATTGGGGAAAAGGAATAAAGAAAGCATCCATGCTATAACATTTTTTATCAATAGAAAATGACCTTTTGTGAATATATTTTCTTGTTAGTGTATGCATGTTTTGTTATAAATATGTTTGAGAATTTAAGATTTTCTTTTGTTATTCCATGTGATATTGGGTTTCTAATAGTTTCATAAAATTAGTAATGGAGCAGATCAATCAATCAGACAAGTTGTTAAGAAAAGAAGTTGATTTGTAGTAGACATTATGATTAGCAATCTCATACAGCTATAATATTTAAAGTCTAATGGCAAGAATTATGAATGTTGAAGTACAAAGATCATGATTATAGTTGCATCAAAAAAAACATTAGGAGTTGATAGAAAATACATATTCCAAACCTCAAAAATAGCAAGAGTATAATGCTTTCACTCAATCTTAGAAGGATTTATTAGAGGAAAATATCAATGATAAAATTATTAAATTCTTCATAACACAACAATTGTTGAGTCTATTTTTCCAAGAACTAAAAAGAGTATTTCAAAGAAAGAATTGGTGACAATAAAAATTAATATCAAGGTACTAGAAAACTGAAGTTTGTGAGGATATAAATGCTTATAAGGATGTTTGGAAAATTCTAAATGAGATAATTTGAATCCATAATTCATTTCTTTCCTCATGCAAGGACTATTATTGATGAAATTATAATAAATAATAAATTCTTGATATTCAAATAATAGTAGAGAAGATATTAAGAAGTCTAATAATAAGGTTTGAACCCATTATTGTTGTTATTAAATATTGAAAAGGATTTTTCATAATTATATTTTAAATAATTAATGTGTTCCATCTTGAACTAGTTAGCCAACTTCTCCTTAGAGTACATATTCAAATCACAACTATTATTCAAGGATAATGATAAAACATGATACTTAGAACAAGAAATATATCTCTATTCTTTGAAAGATGAATAGAAATAAATATAGGTAGAGGAGGAAGAGGATTTTCAAGAGACATAACTAATAAGAACAATAGAGGAGGAAGGAGTAATCACATTTATTGTGAAGTAAATAGAAGAGGATGAATAATTAGCTATACACAAGGAAACAACCACAGTTGTGATAAATCAAGTATCTAATACCATTATTACAAAAAGGTATTGTCATGATAGTTATGAATGTAGGAAAAAGATGTATGATTTTAGTAAGAAAACTGTAAATATTTTTCAAAATAACATTGGTGCTAAATAATGTATGTGGACACCAGAAATTGATGCTTCACTTCCTTGTCCACAAAATGGATACAAGGAAAGGGATCCAATTTCACGATATTCACATTTAATAATACCTTAGATATCTCAACCCAATGAAGGATATGAGAGATATGACTGTAAAATATCTTTGGACATGAATGGAGACAAGAAATGAGTTCACCACCAAGTCTAAAATTAGAAAATACAATTTTTTTGAAAACACAGTGTGATATGCAAACTAATATTAAATGACCTAAGAATGCAAGTAAAATGTAACAAAAAGCCATAAAACTAGAAATGTGCACATGGAAACTTGTTGGAGATGTAATGGAGATTTGGAATCCTGAAAAATTCATTGTTGATGTCAACTAGGAATCATACGCCAAGCTGGGCGAATTAGTCCAGTTTTGGGAAGACTATGCTGTTGGTGTGAATAAGTCTTGTACCTAGTTTATTCCTTTACTAGGGACTTAGGGGACTTAATTCACATGTTAATTTTACTTAGGATATTAGTTGTCATATCTAGATAAGTATTAGTTGTCTTATCTAGACTTCACATCATTCTAGGTAGTTATGAGTTAGTTGTCTCATGTGATAGGATTAAGACACTTGTAACAATCTTGTCTAATACTATCTCTCTACCTTGCCTTTATAAGAAAGGAATCTCTAGTATATTTTGGCCGATTGCTTTCACAGCATTATATAGCACAGCCTGATCATATTGCATCATATTGCAATCCTTGTTTGGTGGAATAGCATCTTCCATTGTTGCTTCTCTCTATCTCTTGTGGAGGTTCTTTGGCGTTGCAGATTGAAGATCTTGGGTTGTTAACTCCAACATGGTATCAGAGTTTTGAATCTGGCAAGCCCCTTCCATTTCTTTATTAGAGAGTTTCCATCAATTTCTATTGTCATTTTTTGAGTTCTTGTATCCTATATTGCATGCTTGCATTTTGGTGAGATCTGGTGATTGCAGCACTTTTGGCTATAGTGGCAGCATTTTACGCTGTCCCATTGCGTCCAGGAGGCTCGAAAAAGTCAGATCTGGCTTTTGTTTCACTTAATTTCGTCACCATTTGCAGCTGTGGCAAAGAAGGGTTTCGAGCTCAGATCTGGTGAACAACTTTTTACAGGAGCACTTTGAGCAAAAATTAAGCCTGCCATTGCGTCCGGGTGGCCGTTTTCGAGTTTTTTGATATATAATTTGCCTATATTCGGCAAAAGTTGTCTTCGGGGCAAAAATTTTTTAGCAGAGGCAGCCGTACGGCCCCCCTGCGCAGGTACGACGTCGTCAGAAAAATTTTTCAAAAAAAAAAAATATTTATTTTAATCTTTCGCCTACGCTTTATTTTATTTTTTAAATTAAAAAAAATATATATATATATTTTTAAAGTTTTCACGCTATCAACGCTATTATTAACAAATACAGACTTGTTAAAGTCTCAGGATCCATATGCCCACCGCTGCCACCGCCGGACAACCGCGAATAGACTATCAAAACCGCCTCGCTGACAAGTAATCAAGCACCGCTGTGGTTGCTTCACTCGCCACTGCCTCCGCCAGCTGCCAGACCGCCAGCAATCTATAAACCGCCGCAATTTTTTTTTAATTAGCTCAAACCCTGGTCACGTGGGTGACCTACTGCCAGCCCCCGAGGGATAATTTTTTTTGCTCCTGTTTAGTGTTTGAGGTGCCTATTATAGGCATTTTTTTCATTTTTGCATAACTTTTCGCCACGAAGTTGGATTTTTGCAAACGAGATATCGTCGGAAAGCTGGTTCAACGTACTTCACAGTGGTGCAGGTTATTTTTCTAGATTTTTCCATTTTTTTCCAGATTTTTCAGCTTGAAGGTACAAGTGCATTTATTGCTTGTTCTTGATGTAACTTTTGCCAACGAAGTCAAAATTTGGCAAACTTTTTTTGAAATTGATCAGAAAATCGTAAGGAATCTATTTGTAACCTCTGTTTTCAGCGTGGACAAGCCCTTTTTTCTAAAAATTGTAAAAATCACCGTGTGTTATAAATGGTTGATTTGAGCTGGTCACTTTTAAAAATTGCAAGATTTGTTCATTGTAATTTGCTGGGGGGGTTGCAAAATCAGTTTTAATACATTCTAGGGGGGTGAAAGGCACAATTTAAGTGCCACATTATTCTATTCTTTTGGTGTTCATGGCGGATCTAAGGAAAATTGATCCACTCACTCCACACAATTATCATACATGGAAGCTAAAAATGACTCAATTGTTACAATCTAAGGGTCTATGGCCAATGTTAGATGTAGAACAACTTGAATTTACAAGGGATTATGAAAATTTTGTCCATAGATGTAAAATGGATGAAGCAAAAGGGCTCATTGGCTTACATGTATCTGATAATCTGTTGTTTCATATTTCAGAGTGCAAAACACCTAAGAATGTTTGGGACAAACTTGAAGAATTGTATGGTAAAATAAATCATTTTAGAACCTTGCAACTTCAAGCAGAACTTCAATCCCTCTCTCCAGATGCATTTCCTTCAATTCAGGATTTTCTTGCACAATTCAAGATGATTTTGTCACAGTTGAAAGGATGTGGACATGATGTATCTAGTGATGAATGTATCTTCTTGATTCTGTCTAAGTTAAAGGGCCCTTATCAAGTGTTTTCTTCTACTTTCTATTCAGCTATGGATGCAATGGGGAAAGATTACAAAATGCCTACATTTGAGTTGTTTTGTGAACGTCTTACTAGGGAGGAGTCAAGTTAATCCGAAGTGAACCTACCTAATTTAAGACCAGGTTTCATCGGTTCAATCATCCAAGGGTAGCAACAACAAGAAGAAGCCCAAAAGTGAATCATCTTCCTGCATGGAGAATCCTCCAACCGGGGTTAAAGAACAACTCAAAAGTCCATCCACCTCTTCTTTCTTTCTACCTTCCTGAGATTCTTTCTCCAAGTCCAAGAAAAGAAAAGGAGATCCCTCGCCCATTTTGTGGCAAACCAGTATGATGTATCCTATTGTTTTTAGCATTTAGAGGTCTTGAGGCTACCTAAGAAGCACAATATTTCGGCTAAGCCTTCTTCCATGGGCAAAGGGCAAGCTCTTTCTACACGAGCTATGCATTTACCTTCAGATAGTTGGATTCTTGATTCAGGTGCCTCACATCACATGACAAATTCACGTGATCTTCTTGATTCCATAGTTCATACTTCTACTTCTCATATTGCAGTTGGGAACTCTTCACAGATTCCAGTTTTGGGGACAGGCTCCGTTCAGATGCTAGATGGGTGCATTGAGGATGTTCTACTTGTTCCTGATATTTCAGCGAATCTTCTTTCCATATATCAGATTTGTCATTCTAGAGATGGGAAGTCAGTTGAGTTTACTCCACAAAATGTGACTATTAGACAGTTGCAAGATCCTGAGAAGGTTGTTGCAATAGGGGTAGTTGATCATGAGAATCATTTGTATCGATTTGATGGATTTGAGTCTTCATCAGGTTCATGTTTTGTTGCTCATGCTGATTCAATGAGCAAGCTTTGGCATGAGAGACGGGCACTCTGAATTATAGATATCTTCATGGAAAATGAAACACATATCCTAGTGGTTGGACTCCAAAGATCACTTGTACAGATGTATGTTTGTCAAGATGTATTCTTGGCAAGCAACATCAAGATCCTTTTCCTAAGGGTCATACTACACGTGCAACCACACCCCTTGAGTTGGTCCATAGTGATCTTATGTCATTCCCAACTCCTTCTTTTTCAGGGGCCAAGTATGTGCTAACATTCATTGATGATTTTTCCCGCCGGACATGGGTCTATTTTATGAAGCTCAAGAGTGAAGTCCTCACCAACTTCAAGACCTTTAAAACATTTGTGGAGAAGCAGTCAGGTTTTTCTTTCAAATATACTGCATTGAGCAATGGGGGAGTATGTCAATCAGGCATTTTAGGATTTGTGTAGTGCTGCGATGGTATTCTTCATCGCATAGCTCCTTACACTCCTCAGCAGAATGGTGTGGCGGAGAGAAAGAACAGGACTCTCAGGGAAATGGCCAATTGTATGATTCAGTCTAGGTCCATGGCTCTCACTTTTTGGGCCGAAGCTATCAATTGTGCCAACTATATTCAGAATCGTATGCCCCACAAGGCAGTGCGAAATATGACCCCTGAGGAGGCTTGGTCTCATCACACGCCTAATGTATCCTTCTTCAAAGTATTCGATAGTGAGGCTTGGGCATTCATTCCGAATGGTCGATGTAAATCCATGGAGAAGAAGAGTCAGCGTTACATCTTTGTTGGCTATTGTGAGGATGTGAAGGCATACAGATTGTTTGATCCTGACACACAAGAGGTTCATTTCCGACGTGATGTTTAGTTTTCTGAGACCTTCACCCAGCCAGATCCTCCTTCGACTTCTTCTTCATCACAACCTACTCAGTCTTCTTCAACTCATGATACTTTGCTACTTGAGGAAGACTTTGATGATGGTCTTGATGAACCTCCTCCTCACTCACCCACTAGGCCACGATGGGCTCGAGTTACTCTTGAGGAGGCTGGTCCTCTTGTTGGTGATCCCATGCATAATTCTGTCGCATCGCTTCTCGTGACTTCTGAATTAGTCTTTGTCATGTTTTCGATGATCCTAAGCTTCAGATGCTCGAGTCTTCCAGAGTGGGATAGTGCTACATGATGAGTATCCTTCATTGATGAAGAATCATAATTTGGGATCTTAGCCTCCCAAGGGAATAAATTTGTCTGGATGCAAGTAAGTGCATCACACCAAGCATGCAGCATGGTTCCATTTGACAAGTATGGAAGGCCTGGCCTCGGTTGCAAAGGGTTTTTCAGTTGAAGGGATTAATTCATCCCTAGACCTTTGCCCCTATTACAGATGGATTCTATTCACGGTCCTTGCTATAGCTTGGCATCATGTGGATGGTCAAAGATATCAGATGGATGTGAAGAGTGCTTTCATGGGGATCTTCAAGAGGGAGATCTATATGGAGCAGCCATTAGGCTTTGTGCAAGACTCTTTCACTAGCTTGGCAGTTTCCAACGCCATTGTATGAGTCTCAAACAAGCCCCTAGGGCCTGGTAAGGAGAAGATGGATAGTTTCTTTGCTTTGCTTCCCACATACTGGGTTGCCATCTCATCCCACAGCCTTATTAATGCATATTTAGAGGATCACTTTCATACTTGTGCTCTATGTGAATGATTTGATTCTCACAAGAAGTTCTAATTTCCATGATTCAGATTACACAAATGGCATTGATGGAGCGATTTGATATGGACCAACCCTATCTTGTATCACTTCCTTTGGTCTTCGATCTGAATCAAACTTCAGGGATCTTCATTTTCCAACATAAGTATGCTCTTGATTTGCTTCAGAGATTTGGCATGGCTGATTGCAAGCCTGCCCCTACTCCATTCCAATCAGGTGTTGTACTATCTTCCAGTTGCACTACTCCTACAGTTGATCCTACCTTGTATCGGCAGTTGGTTGGCAGTCTTTTGTACTTGACACATAGTCATCCTGATATTTCCTTTGCGGTTGGACTTGTCTCTCACTTCTCACAGGACCCTCATGAGAGTCATTGGAAGCCAAGCTGCATTCGAGATACTACATTCGTGTGGCACTACCTTGGCTTTTGGCATTCACACCTCTGTGTGTGCATCTTAGATTAGGGGCTTCACCGACTTATCAAGCCTATGATGTCAATGACCAAGTCTACCGCTTCTTTGTCTTTTTCCCCGGTTCTCGGGTCTCACGTAGCCATCAGCGTAAGAAGCAAACTCATTGCACATCATCGACAGAGGTCTAGAGTATCAAGGTGGTTGCTAGTCTTATAGTTTCCGGCTTCACGGGCTATTTAATTGAGTTTGGACTGCATCTCCACTCATCCCACTCACTCTTGTGTGACAATCAGAGTGCTATCTATTTCATGCAACCCAGTTGGAGCATCAAGCACACATATTGAGATCCACATGTAATTTTATCGTACCATCTAGGGTTTATGTTCTCACTTTGGAGTATTTGTCAGACAAGAAAGGGTGTATATCTTCTACTAAACCTTTGCATCACCATTATCTTTAGTTGTGATCATGCTTGGGGTAAAGGAAGTTGTCCTGGGGGTCTTGAGGAGTCCCTCCTTCCTCTATTAGTTTTATATTTCACTGACCAGATTGGGCCGGTGATAATAATGACTGTAAGTCTACTTCGCTTTGTCTTTTTCTGGTTCCAGTCTGGATTGCATGGTCATGCAAGAAGCAAACTGGCTGTATCATCATCGCATAGAGGCTGGCATCAGGTGTTGTGTTGAAGCTAGTCGAGGTTTGTAGGCTTTCATACTGATGACTGAATTCAGATTCCTTCCACCAGCCCACTACTTTGGTGTGACAATCAGAGGCTATTTATATCGCATGCAAACTCAAAGGAGCATCAAAGGACTAAGCATATTGAGATCCACATGCACTTCATTAGGCAGCTCATCTAGGATGGTGTTCTTAGCTTGGAGTATTTGCCTACAGATCAGCAGGTTGCAGACATCTTCACTAAACCTTTGGCATCACCTCGTTATCTTTAGTTGCGATTGATGCTTGGGGTGAAGGAAGTTGTCCTTTGGGGGTCTTGAGGAGTCCTTCCCTTCATTATTTTCCTTTGTTTCTTTCTCTCTTTGAGAGAGGAGTTTCTCCAATGTGGTTTTTCTCTCCTTTCTCTCCTCTTGTGAGAGTTTTTTGTTTTGTACATGGGTACCTCATCAGGCCTAGTTGCCTGGACCCATCTTTTGCATGTTTGCATTGGTTTGTACCTCCCTAAGTTGCACTTAAGGGGGGGTGTTGGTGTGAATAAGTCTTGTACCTAGTTTATTCCTTTACTAGGACTTAGGGGACTTAATTCACATGTTAAGTTTACTTAGGATATTAGTTGTCATATCTAGATAAGTATTAGTTGTCTTATCTAGAATTTCCACTTTCCTAGGTAGTTATGAGTTAGTTGTCTCATGTGATATGATTAAGACACTTGTCATGATCTTGTCTTATCCTATCTCTCATCCTTGCCTTTATAAGCAAGGCATCTCTAGCATATTTGTTAATAGATTGCTTAATAGCATTGTATAGTATTGCATTGATCATATTGTATCATATTGCAATCCTTGTTTAGTGGAATAGCATCTTCCATTGTTGCTTCTCTCTATCTCTTGTGGAGGTTCTTTGGCGTTGCAGATTGAAGATCTTGGGTTGTTAACCCCAACATATGCTAGAACAGGTTTCAGACAAATGGGTATTTAGATCTAAAAAATTCCTATTTAGGCCAAGGAAGTAGGACTCGTTCACCAATAGTGGCGAATCAGTCCGCCTCTAGATTTCTAGAAATTCTAAACAAGAAACTGTAGCCCTCAGTCTGCCTATTTTCTCCTAATTTAGATCTGGGTCCGAAATTGTAGAATTTAGCCTGTAGATCTTCTCCAAGCTTCTCTTAATACTTTGACAACTTTGACTTTCTTTGATCACTTTTCCAATCTCAACTTCTTAGTAAATCTGCAACCTATCCTTGCAAATCACACACAAGAAGAAGGAAAAATGTTATGGGGTTAGTGAATAGGGGTTTGCCTTGGTCAAAGCCCTTGTTGGTAAGTAAACCCTTGAAATGAAATGAAATAGAATGGAGAATGATGAATGAACAAATAATGATGTTGCAACTCACCTAACCCTAGTAGATAAGGTGATGCAAACATGTAAGTGTTGGTTCCAATGGATGGGGACTTGGAATCTAGCTTGATGTTAATGGATCTCAAATTTAATGCTTGCTTGAATCACACAATCCTACATCACAAATGTTAGCTCTAAAACAAAATGATGCAAAAAATATTTGACATGATGAATGACAATTAAAAATGCTCTTGATTTCTTGATAATTTTCCCTTGAAATGCCTTGAATGCTCTTGTGAACTCTTGAATTGCTTGATCAAACTTGCTAGGTATGAAAATGAGGGAAAAAAGCTTGTATTTATACTCAATTATGCAATTATTCCCAAAATTATAACATCACAGGCCGACCTTAGATCTTGGAGAATAAAAACCCACCATAATTTTGAATTAAATTTTAATTTTGAGCTAAAGGTGACTCATTCGGCACCCTGGGTGAATGGGTCCCACCTAAGGGGACTCATTCACCCATAATGGCGAATGAGTCCCACCTTAGGAATTTAAGGTGGGTTTCAGGATTTTGATGTTCTAAATGATGTTTTTATTATGATTATTCTCAAAAATACACATAAATAAGGCTTGTGTAAAGGATTATTAATGACAAACCTAGAAAAGTGTGAAAGTGTGCTACAACGCTTTATAACACTTTGAAATAAGGCTTGGTAAATGATGAAAAGAGGTTATTTAGGTGAAATACATTAACAAGACCCTAGAAAAGGGTGAAAGTATGTTACAACAGTTAAGTAAGGTACCACTTGAATTATTTTAGTTCACAAGGGCCCAAGACCTAATGTGAATGTGTTGTCCACATTACAACATTAAATCACATAAAATTTAAACCAAAATCACAAGGAGAGACCAAACAAGATAGAAAAAGTAGAAGGGTTACTTTTTCAGTGTCCAGAATGTATAAAAGGATTTTGGTATTTATATTGTGCTTGTAGTAATTATATAACTAGAAATAGAGAGATTTCTCTTTAAGAATTAATGAATTAGATCAATCTAAATTAAAACTAGGAAATAATAAGATAGTAGTTGAAATGGATGAAGGGAGCATATACATTAAATAAAAATGAGAGAAGAGGTCTATCCTATATGTGTATATACCATATCTACCACATAAACTAATTGATGTTTAGTAGTTAGTAAAAAGTGGTTAGAGGGTTTATTTTTTAAATGGAAGTAACAAGTTAATTTCAAAATTCTTAATGATGAGTAATACAATATTACCATTAAATGTGTAAAATAAGTTTTTTGTAGCCTTCAAACCTAGAATGAAGGATTAATCATGATTGTGGCATTTAAAATTTGAGAATTTCAATTTTAGAAGGATGAATTTATTATATAGATGGAATATGTTGAAATAATTACCCTTTATAGAACAATCCAATAAAACCTAGAGGCAATAATTCTCTAGAATCAACTTAGAGAATAATTCCATAATTTTAATTCATACAAAGAAAGTGTAAGGGTAAAAGCACAAACTTGTGTCACAGTTTTGGCCAACTAAATTATTTCGAGTGACTTAAGTTTGGCCGACCAGTTTTTGGCCGATAAGGTTTCGGCCGAATCAACGGGGCAGCCGCATGGTGCCTACGTGGCTTCAAGTTATCGGTCGAGTCACTTTCGGCCGAAACCCTATCGGCCGAAAAGATTTGACACAGTGCACATCTGGAAAGACCCTCGACCACGCCAGCATGTGCTCACCAACATTACTGACGAACTTCATCAATCAAATGTTTAACAAAAAACTTCAAAAACCGTGCCCACCAGTCAGTGCTGGGTTCTAAACAAAGCGCCGAGTGGCAGGATCGTCGCCCATCATGAAAATTGTGGATGACACTGAATAGGACCGGTCTGCGGTAGCCGAAATGAATGGGCTTGATCTTTGCATCTCGCTTTTGCCTCCACAGAATTGATATATCGTTTGTTAGGGTTTGATTGAAATGGAAAAATCAGGTCATGGCCATGATGGTTGAGATAGCTATGGCCATGATGCTCAATGAAATTTCTTCCTCTAGGTAGTGAAACTTAACATACCCTTCTTTACAAGCTTTAATTTGTGATTGGGCATGCTTTTGAGATAAGTTTAGCATTTTATTTAGGAGGTATTGGAAAACAAATGGAAGAGACCTTATGCAAAGAAAGATGGTTGGGCATGCTTACAAGACTTTTCAATTTTTGATTGTAGTGATCATTACAAATGTATATTATGGGTATCTTGCTCATTTTGATGTTGGATTGAAATGGAAAAATCAGGTCATGGCCTCTATTGTAACCATGTTGAAGAACCACAACCAACTCCACATTCTTTATGAGCTCTATCTCATTAGCATTTAGGTTCTTACAACATTTATTTAAAGTAGAATGTTTTTCTTAGATTGAAGACTCCGATGTCAACACATGACCTTCGAGCTCTTTTTTATCCGTTGAACTGGTTATGCTTATTTGCTACAAGCATCTAACCTAGCCTCGGTTTTTTCATTTTTAACTTCTTTTGGGTGGATTCTGATATAAGCAAATCTATAGGCTTGGTTTTAGCAGATATGGTTAAATTCTAGTTTTTACTTTTGTAACATCTATGCTTGTAGATGGATTTTATAATTGATCTCTCTAGATGTAGATGGGAACCCCCAGTTTTTTTTGGCATATACTTTATATGTATTGATGACATCTATTAGGATCTTGGATTAATGAATAACTTACTATAGTTTATCAATAATGAATCTATCTTAAGCCCATCCCCTTTTACATAGCACCTATCTTATCTCAAGGCATCCAAAGGTAATTTTAAGAGGCTTCTACTGTTTACTGAATTAAGGGACATTTCCCCACAAATGGATGTATTATTTCTCGGGTCACAAGGACCATCTTACTGACTACCGATGTATCTGCCAGACTTGCTTAGAATGTGGGTGCCAAATGAGGATAGGATAGTGTTTGAGCCCTAACTGTCATGACTTCTAAAATAAAATATTCTTCACTCTTATTTATACTTGGAAGATGTGTTTGAGCAATAGGAGACCCCAAATTACTTTTTAAACCATAAAAAATGGATATACAAGGTACTCCCCGTTCAGAAAATTCATGATTGTATAACACAATGCACTGGATTCTTGAACATAGGTTGGTCATTTTTTTCATTAAGACAGAGTGGTTATGGGCATAGACATTGATTTTGACGCTTGTTGCATCCATTTCTTGTTATAGGACCTGCCATTTTCAATAAGGAAATTGTTTGTCCATATTGATTGAACCTGTTATTATCTCTCACATGGAAGTATTGATATAGATCTATTAAACTCGAAACGAGACTATAGATTTTTCTGAGACATAAATCTGCCTTAAAAAGTAAGACTACCTCATTCTACAGCAGTAACTAAGATAATAAAAATGAAAATGCAAAACACCATCAATTGGGCTGTGATATAGTTATAGAATGCGATACTTATTGCAACGATGAGACTTTAATTATGTACAGCTGGGCATTTAATGATGATATATGTTGAAATGGAAATCAAGTCATAATAAGGATGGCTGAGATAGCTTGCGCCATGATGCTCGAAGGAATTTCTTCCCTTAGGCAAGGAAAACTTAAAGACACCCTTCTTTACAAGCTTTAATTTGTGATTGGGCATGCTTTTGAGATAAGTTTAGCATTTTATTTAGGAGGTATTGGAAAACAAATGGAAGAGACCTTATGCAAAGAAAGATGGTTGGGAATGCTTTAGATTCACAATGCATTCCTTTTAGACTCACTTGTGGTAATGGATTTTTCATCAAAATACAATATATATATTTGCTTATAGAAATCATTTCTTTTCCATTGATAGTGTTATGCATTCAATTACTCCTATGTTTCATTTGTTTCATTTACGTGTTGATAGGACATACTTATGTCCTTTGTATATCATGTCTCCTCTCTCCTGTAGGGGTTTCCTTCATACTTTTATATTATATCAGATTTCAAAGGTAACACCTGTAAAAGATCTGTTAACAGTGTTAACACTGATATGTGTTCTAAATATAATTTTCTCAAAAATGAGTTGGTTTGGAAATATAGCTTCTAGAATTAACTCTATTTCTAGACCTGCCCCTCTTTCTAAGTCTTAATCTTAATCATTGTCAAAATCTTAATCACCTGTAAAAGATCTGTTAATAGTGTTAACAATGATCTGTGTTCTAAATATAATTTTCTCAAAAATGAGTGGGTTTGGAAATATAGCTTCTAGAATTAACTCTATTTCTCCCCCTGCCCCTCTTTCTAAGTCTATTTCTGCAATCTAATTTGAAATATCGATACAAAAAACATACACAGTTTAATTTCAGAAGCTATATTTCTAATACTACAATGAATGTGAAAAGCTAATGCCAACTATTTGTTGGATTTGAGTTTTGACCAATGTGGTTACAAAGTATGGATTTGACATCTTTCAAAGTTAAATCCAGAAAACTATGTTACAATTTTAAAA
>VDFB02160653.1:0-45784 GCA_007258455.2 Sequoia sempervirens | reverse complement strand
AACTAATTTTTTCTATCTAAATCTTCACTTTCGGGCACCTATAGCAGCTAAACCGTGAGGAATTTGAAGATGATGCAAACTAGTGATTTGTTAAATTTTGTCTATAGATTCTAAACATATTTTTTTCAAGATTTTGGAATCAGATGCACTTCTTTTTCCATCTCCCTGAACTAGTTTTTTCTTTAAAACAACATTTTTAAAAGTGGGCGCCACCGTGATAACGCGATAACTTTTTCCAATGGAAGGATAAAATTATAATTTTCAAATTCAGATTTGCAACTTTGATATATCTATGGCTTCCACTTTGGTTGATAGTTTTTATTGAATATGTTTTCTTTAATCGTTTCTCAATTCAAACCAATTATAATTCAGACATAGCGCCGACCAGAACGCTGTGAACTTTTTGTATGTATCAAAAATTCATTTTTTTCTTTTCGTTGGATCAAGCGACTTCAATATCTAAAGGCACTAATATTTTAATTTTTTAAGTATCCGCTATTTTTCCACATGTACAGAACAAAGAGCTTGATTTTCGGAGAAAAACCTACATTCACAAGAAATAAAAAATAGATATAATAATTAAATTAAATTTATTTAAATTATACTTTCGTAAATTTATAATAAAGGACTAAATACTTGCAAAAAATAAATTTTAAAACGTAATTCATTTGACCCCCAAGATAAATCAAAAGTAGACTTTTATCATCACTTTGATAGTGTAAACGGTAGACTATATGCATTTGCTTAAAACCAGCGGGTTCCTATCCAATGGGTTTTGATTTGAAAGAGTTTCTAGCCCAACCCTTCTCAATTGTAATTCTTTAAACGAAACTTCTTCGCCGCTTTAAATCATTATATTTTCTAAAAAATATGCGGATTTTGGAAGAAAAATCGGGCCTCATTCCCGGTAAATTGTAAACCACTCTCATCGCGGGCATCACCCACCCTCCTCCCACCCCCATATCTCTCTCTACCTTTCTCTATATATCACTTCCTCTCTCTCTCTCTCTCTATATATATATATATCTTCAATCTCTATCTATCCCTCTCTCATCTCTCTCTTTATCTCTCCCTCTCCTTCTCCTTCTCCATCTCCATCCCCATTTCCATCTCCATCTCTATCTCTATCTCCTTAACCCTCCCTACGGCCTAGTGTTTTATTGCATCGCCTGTGTTCTAAATTGTGAGATCTTTATGGGTCCCTATAAGTTGATGTATAGCTGATTTGCAACTATCACTTCTCCATTGAGATCTTTGTTGTACAAACAACATCATTTTGCTAAGTGGCCTACCAATTGATCTCATATGTTGTAAAAATGTATGCAAAAATAGACCAATTTTTTTCCCAAATTAACCTTCCACACATCTTTGGCGTACCCATTGCACACCAAGGTGCGATTGCTAGTTTATTTTTAACTTAGGCATACAATATCAATTTTTGAAAATGAATAGTTGTTGAAAAACTAGTTCTGAGTACTCTAGTGGTGTTGGTATTTTTTATAGAGTTTGCTACTAGTGAATTATATTGTCTATTGAAGTTCGATCACACTTTATGGCTTCCAAGTTCATATCTCTTTGCTAGTTTATCTAATTTTAATGATTCTTATGGTGTTGGAAAGGTATTGACAAGCTTTTATGCATTTTTTTAGATTCAACACTAAGTATATTTTTATTTAGTTTGTCAAACTTTCACATTTTAGTTGATATCTTGGACATTTTGGT
The DNA here is from genome assembly GCA_007258455.2 of Sequoia sempervirens. Classification (NCBI taxonomy): domain Eukaryota; kingdom Viridiplantae; phylum Streptophyta; class Pinopsida; order Cupressales; family Cupressaceae; genus Sequoia; species Sequoia sempervirens. Next base: position 44,062 of record VDFB02160653.1, on the reverse strand, counting down.
TCTTATAAAAGCCTATTCTTTTGCTCAGGCTTCATTTTTTCTCTTCTATTTTGCATTTATATTTGCAGGTTGTAAGATGTCTCCAAATCCATGAAAAATCAAATATGACTATTGTTGGAAGAAAAGGCATGTCATAGATGAAATGCAATTTTTTCCTTTTGAGCTTATTGTTGGTCTCATCTTCTTTCCTTATTTTTGGTGGTATCCTCTTTTGAGTTGTGCATGCCATTATTCCTCCTTAAATTTTTCTTTGTTTGCTCCATAGAAGAAGTTTTAAATTTATTCTTAGAAATTGAAGCTTCCAAGTTGAGAGCTCTTTTGATTGCTTCTTGCAAAGATAACAAATCAAAAGCTTTTACTAAACCCTCGAGAGGTTTAGTTAACCCTTTTATGAGCAAGGCAATGAGCTTTCTTATTTTTGTGTTAGGAACAATTACTAATAATCTTTGAAATTATAATACATAGCTTTCTATTGTCCCTTCTTGCTATAACTAAGCAAGCTCACTAAAATGAACCTTTGGACCCTTTTTATCAAATTTGTGAATGATCTTTTGGATGAACTCAACATAAGTATCAATCAAACTATGTCCATTGATGACCATCTTGTGATATGACCATTCATATGGTACTTCAAAATGGAGGGTAGCACATCTAGGATTTTTTGTGGAAAATTTTCACCAATTGGTGAATAGTTCATATCAACCAATTTAGAATTGACAAATACATTGCAACAAACGAGGTGGCCAAATCACTCAGATTTTATGAATTATTGGTCCAATGCATTTCAATTCACCATCAATTTATTTTATGAGGCATATGCAATTAATAATTTCAATATAACAAACTTTGCGCTTCTAATGGTCTAATTAATATTTTCACTTGGAATCTCAGAAGTGCGTATTAAATCACCCACACATTCACCAATACTATTAAAACAATATTGTGTATTATGACACGTTTCACCAAAAAAATTAAATGTTCATTACGTGCACGAGGACCCATTTCACCAATAAAATTTACAAATAATTGTGTATGATGATCCATTTTGTGAATAAAATTAAAAAATAATTACGTATGAGGACACATTTTGCCAATAACATTAAAAATTAATTGCATATGACGACCCATTTCACCAATACTATGATAACTCCATGCTAATCGTATGCCGATAATCACCTTGAAAATTATAAAGTATGTGTTTTGTCGAGGTTTGATTCACCCAACATTTAAATGTATCGTTGTATAATCACACGAGTTTCACCAAATTTTTACTATATCATTTAAAAATGTTGCGGAATTCACCAAATATGGATTGATTTAAATACTCTAAACTTTGATTTATTTTTAAACAATTTGTTCAGTTTTGAACTTGTGAGCAATTGATTAAAATCATAGGCAAGTTATAAACTTACAACTACAAACATTGTTGCATTAGTGAATAGCGAGTCAGTGATAACCTAAAGATAAGTGATCATTTCTTCATAGTGTTATAAGATTATTTATCTCTTTGCCATTCTTGCTTCAATCTTAAAGATGATATTGAGTAGGGAATGAGATCTATATTCTATTATTCCTTCTTAAACAATAAGAAATTTTTTGGCCGCTTTTATTTTGTGAGAGATGTCGACCAAGTACAAGAGTAAGACTCCTTAGAGTGGTGAAGGGATACCATTAAAATTCCCAAAATGTAGATTTACCATAAAGTCATACTTTGGCAATGTTTTCGGTCCATCAGATCAAGATGGAACTACATAAACTCTTGCACCAAATATTAACAAAGAAGGCAATACTTTAGAGGAAGATCATAATGAGTTAATTGAGTCGGATGAGGATGACAATTCTGCAAAAGATGTTTCAAGGGATACCTAGGGTAGCCAAAATGATTTAATTGACCTAGATGACAATGTCAACGCTGTAAATGATGTTGTTGCAAGGAAAAGGAAAATAAAAGCCAAATAAAAAATGGGGCACGAGTGGGATATGACAAGGAATTTTCAGATTGATTGGATGTCAAAGTACCCATTCATTGAACCAATGGAAAATGCAAATAAAAATGAATCTCCAACAGAATGCAAGTGTAAGATTTATAGTTTGAAATATAAAAAGGACAAGAACTAGCTAAAATTTGACACTATAGAAAAACATATTGGTAAAATTTATGAAAAGAAAATCATAGACGGAAAGGAAAAACCAGTAGTAAGATGGAAATCAAAGGAGGAATGTCTTCATGTTAAGCATTCCTTGGAATATGATGAGCACATGCAAAGAATGGTGAAGCTTGCTGAATGTGGAGGTTTAATTGAAGCTCAATTTAGAAAGATAATGGCAGGAGCACAATTGACAAAAACTATTTAGATGAGTGTTTTGTTCATATTTTGTTTAGAAGACATCCTATGATAGACTACCTAGAATATAAGAATTTATTATATTTTTTGGGTGTTCCTAACTTTCCTAGCACACATTGGTTAATAAACTCTGGATGGGAATGGAAAGGTTGTCTTGCGGAGGGGGAAAGACAACATTTACAAAAAGAAATAAAAGAGTCAACCTTCATTGCATTATCTTTAGATGAAATTATTGTGGTATATAATACTTTTGGGTTTTTTGGGTATGTATGCATGTGTATACTATACACAAACATGTTCACCAAACTCATCTACTCTATGTGCATAATATGAAGGAGAGTTTGATATCACAAATCTATTTGAACTAGTTAAGAAATCTTTGAATGAAATTGGAGGTATGGATGGCTTCACAATTGTCAAAAATTTGGTGTGTGTAGAAGCTAATGGAGCTTTAGTAATGCAAGGCTATAGGTGTTAGTTTTAGATCAAAAATGCAAATAAGCAGAAACTACAACACATAGAACAATGAACACAATATTTTACCCTGGGAAAATCCTTCTACTCGAGGGAGAAAAACCCAACAAAATATTCTCTTATTTAAATTAGAAGAATAAGTGCAGAAATTGCATACAAAATCAGGCCCTAGAATAGGTTGAGTCTCATACAATAAGTAATGTCACTTCTCCTTGAAGCGAATCTTGAATGCACAAAATAATAACACTTCTTCTTGAATCGGATCTGCTGCTTAGAAGGTGAACTTGCTGTTGAATAATGTGAATTGAAATTGGATGAATTGATGCTTAATGTGGAGACACCTTCTCCTTTATATAGCAAACCAGGTGACCTTTCTTCTAGCCTGGCCGACGTAGAAAGTATAATATTTTTTAATAATATAAAGGCCGAATTGCCTTGAATTAAATTTTATTTAAGAGAAAATATCTCCCGTCGCTACAAAACACTAACAATAGGAATGATCTTTGCATAAAGTTACAAAATACTTGTTCACCATACATGACTGTCATTCACTGCATGACCCATATAATGAATGACATTAAAATTTTTAAGCAAGTTTCCTTCCTATCAAAAGTTGAAAATCTAGTCTATGAGCTCTACTCATACTTCTATCGAAGTCCCAAACAATTTACGAAATTTCAAAATTTTCCCAAGAGAATAACAACATGAAATAAGCTTCTTAAGGATGTTGATACCAGATGGATATCCTTGCATGGACCAACACAAATATTTTTTTCATAACATCAATCTTTGATTGGAGAAATGCATGGACATCACCACATAATAGACAAAGCTCCTAACCTCTTACATAGATTAAGCGATATAGAGACTCTTTAACTTTATTTGGTCTTCTCTCCATGTTGGATGAAATGAAAAATCGTTTGAAAAATTCCCAAGAAAGAACTATATATATTTATGAATATAGTAAACTATGTAGAATGATATGCATGACCCTCAATAATCTATATCTGTCAGATTATCAATTTGAAAGTTTAGAAGTTATAAATTGGCAGTTACAGAATTGAGCAATCTTGATTTTTTTTACAATTTAATGCAAGTTATGTGTATTTGTACGTGGATTTGAGATACCAATGCACTATTCTACAATGGTCAGTCACTCTACCAGAGAATTTTTAGTTACAATGGAAGCTTTTAACGACATTGTTAAATCTGTAAGAACTACTTTAAAAGTTATTGCAAAATCTCTTTCCTTAGACATTCTAGAATGATTCCCTCACGATGAACTACTTGAGGCCATGTCTATTGTGTATCCTCAATTTTGGGTTCCATCCCACCATAAACTAGACTATTTTCATAAGAACGTAACTACCTTGGTCGAACATTTTTCAATAAGTTCAAAATAGAATGGACACAAAATAGAAGGAATTATAAATGAAACTAAGCTTAGAGCTCAACAATCTGGCTATTTTGTAATAATTATGATTGAACAGTTTAACTCCACGGAGAATCCCATGCAAGTGGGATCAATAACAAGGGTTTGGGCAACCTTAGGTCAAAGTGAAATATTGTGTGATTCATTATTGAAAATTTTCAAACTTGCTGATATATGCCAAACCATGATATTGGGGTTGGTGGAGGATGAGAGAGTTTTTAGTGCATTGTGTTTTTTTAAATCAAAGATAAGAAACAAACTAGACAAGAATTTGGAAAATTGCTTGAGGATGTATACAACTAGGTACAATATCCAAAGTGTTCCATTTGAAAGGGAACTCACAATCTGGAAGTCCATATGTGAAAGAAGAGAGTTGTGTAACACTTCAAACATTTGTGGTAGTGGAACAAATGACAGTGACAAAATGAATGTTGAACTTGAGATGGAGTTAAGCGGATGTATGTAGGGTGAAGAAAACAAAGGCTAGACTCAAAGTTAAGACGACTCTCAATCTCATCAGGAGAGTGATGACTAGGAGGTGAATTGGAAAATGCAAGGGATCTAGCAATTTCTAGGTATTTATATTGCATTTCATGAATCATATTCCAAAATGTTGTTGATGATATTTTATATTGTATTCCCTGAAATTATGAATCAGATTGAATAAATTAATGAACTACTATTTTCCACTATTCTAATATAGAATCTAAATTTTAAACATTCTTTTTTTTGTTTTGTTTTTTTGAATTCTAGTTTTGGTTCTTAAAATTATCTAAAGGATAGCCAATCCTTATGCTCAAATAACATAATTGAATTTGATCACATAATTGAATTTGTAAAGTAACATAACCGAATTTGAATTTGATCACAACAATTCTATAAAATAACCAATTTGATCATATGAAAAATAATGATCATGGATATATAACCAACACTCATACTTAGATCAGTGCCTTAAACTTGGGTTACAAAGTCAAAGAGAAATGCAATCATATTTTGAATAACAAACCTTAATTTTTTTTTGTCAAAGCTTGTATATCAAGTTGCCTTACAATGATATCCTTCAGAATTTACAACCAATTCTTCTTAACAATCCTTGTATGCATTCAAAACCTCAAGATATTTAATACAAAAATTTAATCTACTACTTGAATAGAAGCTATATGAGAAATATTCAATTGCATCAAATAGCAACAATGAACAAACATGACCCTTGATAAATTTTTATTCATAAAAGAGATGAAACATATAATTTAGGAGATAATTGACTGTGAAATTATCACAATATGTCCATGTATTCTAAATTTGTATTGCTATACAAAATGACAATTGCATTTGCATTTTCCCTGTAAGACCTAGACCAAACTAAAACAGACCTGGAACACTAACTCTCTGCTTACAAAATTCCAAGATCCTTTGCAAATGACTTAGAATTCCCTTTTATAGAAAAATAGAGCAATAGGCTTAGAGCCATGGACAAATGTCACATTTTCATTTAACAATCTTATCCTCAAGATGAGACACAAATGAATACAGTTGTAGAGGCCACTGAAGGAAATATTCTCTAATCTTATAATGACGAGGTACCATGGAGAAAGCAAATGATGATTTTTTAGGGAAACCCGGGGACTCGTCCCCCCTAAAAATGCCTCGTCTCTATCCCTAGGACGTCCTGGGTATAGGGGGAGGCTAGGGGACGGTCCCCTGGTTTCCCCTTTTGCTCAGAAAATTGGAAACTATCCGCGAAACGGGGAAACAGGGTTGACCAAATGGGGGACGATTAAGCATCTTGGGAATGGCCAGGGGACGGCTGAGCCCTCCCTTGATCATCCCAGGGATGGCCGATCGTCCCCCACCTTATGCATGGTTTTAAATAAAAAACACATTTTGAAAAAAGGGACGACCTTGCCTACGTGGCTATTGTGGGCCCCGTTGGTGTTTTCTCTCTTATGAGGAAAAAAAAGGCCTTTTTTATTCATTTATGCATTTTTTTGTTGTGAGCAACAAAGGGTTTGAGAGAAAGAGAAGTTGCAACCATTGAAGGAGAAAGAACAACAACTTGAAGGAGGAGAGGAGGTTGAAGTTAGTGTTGTTGGGAGTGCAAATCCACCAAAGAGGTATGCATTTCCTTTCCCTCTTTTTTTACATTTTTTTTGCAAAATCTCAAGCATACATTGTCTGATTTTTTTATTTTTTTTGCATTTTTCAGTTGAAACTTGCATTCAAAACATAAAAAGCACATGAGCAATAGTGGGGATGGGAGTGATAATGAAGATGAAGTGCAAAATAGAAGGAAAAGTGGTGAGGGTGCTAGTGGAGAGAAAAAAACCCATACCAATGCCCTTCAACAATCATCGAAGGCTATGCAAAACATCCTTAAAAAAAAAAGTCCATTCCTTCCATATGTTACACTTGTGGACCAAAGACAAAAAAATTCAGGGGGGAGAGGGTGTGGTATTGCCATGTTTGCAAAAAAGAATTTAGGGGCAACTACACAAGGGTAAGGTCTCATTTTTTGGGTGAGGCAGTCCATGGAGTTAGAATGTGTCCTGAGTTAAAAGATGATGAAGCATTAGAGTGTCAAAGAATTCAAATGGAGTTAGATGGGGTTTAAGGCGGGTCATCTTCTTTCCCAAGTGCACAATTGGTAGTAGTAGAGTTGCCTCAAGAGGAAAAAGGAAGGCGAGTGGTAGTGGGGATGTCACCAGCAATAAAAACACCGCACCATCAAATTTTTCCAACCATCAGGTATCGCAAAGCGGAATTTCATCCAAAATTTCACCGGTGACCGCATAGCCACCCGCATTAATGCGAGTGGTCTTCACGCTGGTGTTGGTTCACCAAAATGGGCCGGAGCATCACATATTTTGGACCCCATGTTGTGTTATGAATTGAACAATGCATTGAAAGACATAGGGAAGTGGATTGGGTGAAGCAAGTGGTGGAAAAAGCTAGAGATATTCAGATGTTCATTTGCAATCACCACACCTCACTTGCTCTCTTCAGATCATTTTCAAAGGAGTTTCTCAAACCTGTTGAGACAAGGTATGCCACTTCATTTTGTTTCACTTCCAATTTTTCAAATTCTAAAACTTCAAAGTTCAAACATTTCAATTTGTATTCATAATTTGATTTTGTTTTAATGAATCATTAAATCAATGAATGTAGATATGCCACATACTTCATCTTGTTGGAGAGGATGCTAGAGGTGCATGAGCCTCTACAATCGATGATGGTCAATGCAGAGTGGACTAGATGGCCTAATTCAAGTTTTGCTCAAGGAAAGACCATCAAACAAAAGATCCTCAATGATCACTGTCCACCATGCCATCTTCAATCCAATACTTCACTCATTGTCCAGTTCATCCCGAAGTCCAAACAACCAATTATCTTGAAATCTTTTGAACAACGGTCCCACCACCACAGCGTTGATGTGCTTCCGAGTTCTACGGCGATTCCACAAGGCATCGGGAAGCAAACCAGATCTTTGATCCCAGACCATATTGAACCAAATGGCCCGTCCAACTCTGCCCGGCCCCAGGCGCAACTGGCATATTCCATAATGATCTCGCGATGGGAGCCCATATTGCCATTGATAAGATGTATTTAACAGAGTAGGCTTCATTACTTCAATCACAATTCCTAGACTTTGTAAATCTTCGTGGCCCACCCATACTTGATTAAACCACAAGAGAGGTTGGATAGAGCTATATTAGCTCAAACAAACCCTATTGGATGGTGGACCTTTCATGGGAGGGATACACTGCAGTTGAAGATAAGTTTTCTACTTTCCTTCTTGCACATGTTTCCAATTCCTCTACTAGAGAGAGGAATTGGTCCACATATAGCTTTATCCACTCTCTGAAGAGTAATAGAGTTACCTCTAGACGAGCGAAGGGGCCATAGTGCTCTTTGCCTTCAAGATCGACATACTCCAAAGTATCGACAAACTCCAGCTCTACGGTGGGATATTGATCCTGAGGACGTGGTCTAGGTAGATGGGGAGGAGACAACAAAGGGTTTGGTTGGGGTTTTGTTGGTTGAGGCTGAGGTGGACCATGGCAGTGGAAATGACTCAGATGATGGTTATGATTTTGATGCAGTTACGGGAGACGATTAGGGGTAGTAGTGTTCTTTGTTTATTCATTATTCACATACAATATTGTATTTTGATTTTCATAGCAAACTTTAAGACTATATGACAACAATATATCCTTTGGGCATTTTGAAGTAATTTTATAAATTATAACTTGGAGGTTGTTTTACGATTCATGTATGTTAATTTTGAATTTTGAATGTGTATTGAGTATTGACATAATTTTGAACACAAATGTTATATGTTAAGGTTCTATAATGTATATTATGCATGCCTTAAATCCATGTTATCATATGAATATTTAAAATTTCCCTATATTTTACATACTCGTCCCCTCGCCGTCCCCAAATTTGGCCTCAAAAGTCAGAAACTTGGGGACTCGTCTCGCCGTCCCTTGCTGTCCCCGTCCTAGAAACTTGGGGTAACACTGATGATTTTGTTAAGCTTTTCTATCCATGTTGAGAACACAACCCTTTAGGAAACTGTTAGAGTTGATGTTGACTACAATAAATGAAAAAAAGGAGGCAAAAATCCAACAAACTCGCGGACAACTAATTTTTTCAAAATACCATGCCATTTAATTTCTTGTACTTTTCATCCCATCCTACATATGTCCTATCTTATGGCCATGAGAATGAAAGCACCTTATCCACAGTGTGACTGTATTCTAGAAATCTTTCATCTAAAAGTGCTCTAATTTCTTTGCAAAATATATCTAGACCTTGCTTAAAGGAGATTAATTTATTTGAAGTGCAATTGAACAAGTTCATATCCACATCATCATTAGCATATATGAAAGATGCAAGGGTAGGGGCCATAGTGCTAAAACTTGCTTCCCACTGATATAGAGATTTGAGATCTCCTTTATCATCCAAAAATGCTTGGCATGACATTCAATTCTAAGCACTCAAAAGAATTGAATTTAGCCTTTATTTGTGGTGCCATTTTTTCCATATATTCTTGCATTACTCCTAACAATTTTTCCATATCCCATGCAGGCATAATATTGGTATGCATATCATTCTCAAACCTTGCACCCTTAAAAATCCCCTATAGATTAGCAATCTTGGGTATTTATTTATTCGTTCTATTCCCCAACTTCTCCTGATCCTTCACAATCTTAGCATAGGCATCCTTTAAATTGGAGTAAGATAAATGAGAATCCTCTAATTTCTCAAGGACTTTAGATATCCTATACTTAATTACAGTATCAATTATGCTATTGGCATTTTTCTTCTACTCTCCCTAAGTATTCTTTATCTGTTCTTCAAGCTTGTTTATTTTTGCATTTGATTCTTTCTTTTCTTTCATTAAGTTGCTTGAAGTTGAAGCACTTATTTCCTCAGTTCTTACTAGTGGAGATGTTGTTGGTTCTTACATCTTTAGTTTGTTATACTTTGTAGTGAACTTCACATGATCTTTCAATAATTTATCATTACTCCTCTTACAACTTCTTTGTAATGACTTCACTGAACTTGGTTGTGTGAACAACCAGTGAAGCAACTTGGGGCGCTATGGTGTTTGATACTCTTTTTACTATCAAAATCCCCTTCATTTCTTGCACTGTCTCTGCCACCTGTGGCTTATTAGTATTTGAAACAAGAGCCCATATGGTTTCCCATTTAGGGTTGAAACCCGACCCTGAGTATGCCTACTTTGCTTGCTCCTTAGAAGAGAATATATCTTCATCTTGTCTTTTAATTGTATCAAGGGCTATTGTAGAAGCAATATCCCACTCTGGTAGTAACAATAACCGATTTTCTACCACTAATCTCCTTCCCTATGGGTGATCCCACAATACTAGTGGGTTACACTTTTTGGCCAAACTTGACATGAAATGAACATTTTGAACTAAATCTTCACATTCAGACACCTATAGCTACTAAACCATGAGGAATTTGAAGATGATACAGATTAGTGATTTGTGACATTTTGTCTATAGATTCTAAAATATATATTTTTAAATTTTTGGAATCAAATTGTATTTCTTTTTCCATCTCTTTTGATAACTAGTTTTTAATAGTAAACACCATTTTTAAAGAGTGACGTGTATTATAAATCACAATTTTTTTCTATGAAAGATAATATTCTATTTTTTTTTTGAATTTAGATGTGTAACTACAATATCTAGAGGATGCATTTGGTTTCATAATGTTTTATTGAATATATTTTTTAAAGTTTTTAAGTAAAACCAATTACAATTTAGACATAGGTATACTAAATTAGGAGCATAACTTTTTTTGTATGCATCGGTATTCTTTTTTTTTTGTTGTTGGAATAAGGACATCAATACCTAGAGGACATGTACTTTTAGATTTTTTTTTCTCTATTTTTCCTATTTTTTTGTATGTGTGAAACAAATACCTTGATGTTCATTGAAAAACCTACATTCACAAGAAATAAAAAATAAATATAATAATCAAATTAAATATATTTAAAATCATACTTTTTGGGAAGCTTATAATAAGGGATACATACTTACAAAACATAAATTTTAAATGAATTCATTTGATCCCCCAAGAGGTAAATCAAAAGTGATTTTTTATTAGCATTTTGATAGGTGTAGAGAAGAATCCATTATAGGTATGGTGTAAAACTAGTAGGGTTCTATCCAAGGGGGTTTAATCTACAGGGGTTTGATCAAACCATATTCAATTGAAATCCTTTAAATGGAACCTTTCAAGGCTTAAATCATTATATTTTCTAAAAATATGTGATTTCAAGCAAAAATCAGGATGTGCCCTGAAAAGTGTAACCCATTATTGTGGCAACACCCCTATTAAGGTGTGATATTCTTGACATCAAAATTAATTTCTTTCAATACCCTATTCGTTACCTCCTCATATTTGGAAGGGTGGAATTCAAATTGTGTCTTGTAAAATTTATTATTGAACTCGTCTCTTTTAATCCTTATCAAAAAGTCCTTTAACTCCTTAGACTTGACAAATTCTTCATCAAAGATGAACTATGTACAAGCAAGGGCTCTCAGATCATGGGCCTTGTCCCTACCACTTCCCGTGTTTATACTTAAATGGCTATGTGGTATCCCAACAACACTTACCCTTGGAGGAGATGGCATATCTTGATTCACTTCTTCCTTAGTAACTTCAACTTCCTCTTCTTCATCAATACCTAAGGGATAGTCAACTAAAGATTAAAAAATTAAGAAATAATGAAACATAGGATTTTTGTCTTTCAATTACCCAGAATTTGATTCTTGAAAAGATAAATACAGAGACACCAATAGGCATGAATTAGCTATGTTGGATCCCATAATCTCCCTAGTGCATTGCAATGAGCAATTTCCTCATGTCCTTACCCTCTAACTTCAAAATTAAATCACTTAGTAGTAACAAGTTCAATTTTTTTTTGTTTTTCTTGAATATTGAAGTGAATGAAACGTGTTACCTCTATACTACACAATTAGTACATTACAATTCTATAATAACACTTCAAACTAAATTCAACAGCTGTCTTGCATTTTTGCAACTTCAATTAATTGATCACTTTCAATGAGAGGTGATATCATTCCAATGTTCCTTCTCAAATAAATTATCGACTATTGATCTTTGCAAATCTAATGGTTCTAGGGTGATTCTGAAGGTTTAAGTTCACAAGTCTAGTGCTCCTTGCATTTCATTCCAGAATTCAACTATAACCATCCATCAAACGTTCATCCAATAGTCAAGTAATTTAACATTTTTTTTCTAAGGCATAATATAATGACATATTAATATGAAATGAAAATATTAATTATAAAATATTACATAGTTAACAAGAGCATGAGATTAACTACTTACATGAAAAATATTGGACAATAAAGACACTCCATGTTATGCCACTTTACACATCATCTGAGTGGTTCTGCTAAGAAGAGCACCTTTAAAAAGGTGAGTGACATCAGCTAGAAGACCATGTGACAACCTTCCGTAATTTCATGGATTGAAATGGGACTCGCCTTGAAGAGCTTGCAGACTCAAAAAATTAGTGAAAGATGTTCGTGTTGATTTCCTGTGATTCCACACTTAAAAGTTGTAAGAACTGGGCTCGCTTTGAGGAGTTTGCGGACTTGTTGAACCATAGCAAATGATGCCAGGTGTTAATATTTCTATGGCTCCATATCTTCTTTTATTTTTATTGAACAAGCTTTCGCGAACATGCGAAAACTAATGAGAAATAAGACAAATGTCACCTTTTTGCTATTCCATAGCTTCACTTTTTCTTAATAAAATATAGCTCATGAAATCAGAGAAGATAATGGAAACATGACACATGGCAAGTAGTGGGACCACTAAAGGAATTAGCATAGATTCGCTTAAGACTAAATTTAATCTTCACATGCAGTAATTCATACAAGCGGTCGCTAGGAAATAATAAAGGGGCCAATAAACTTATGATATAAAAATTGTAGTACGAAAGGGATTTATCATTGGAATGAGAAGGCGGTGCGTGTCTTTAGCGGGGGCCATAAATAACAAAATCACTTAAGTCATGAATTTAAACATGTGTTTTAAAGTGTGCTAGTATACAAAATTGGTAGGCGATAAAAGGGGGCTAATTAGAAAATGAAATATAATCTATGAATAAACACTTAAGTGATTGGGATATTGGAGCTAACAGTCAATGAGAAAACATGAAAAAATACAAGGGGTTTTCGACAAAGACTTAAGTGTTTTAATGATGCACGTGTGAATAAAAGATCAAGTGTTGATCTTTGTAAATCTAACGGATCTAGGGTGTTTTCAGAGGTTTGAGTTCACAAGAATAGAACTTCAAAAATTTCATTCTGGAATGCAACTTCAACTATCCATCAAACATTAATCAAACAGTGGAATATAAAAATTTAGGTTGCAACTAGCATGCCATTCCATGAAGACTTAAGTGTTTTAATAACATACATGAATAAAAGGCCATACATTGATCTTTGTATATATAATGACTCTAGGGTGATTCGAGAGGTTTGAGTTCACAAGTGTAACACTTAACACATTTCATTCTAGAATGTAACTATAGTCATCCATCGAATGATAAAAATATTTGTGTACATTAATTTTAATTTTCTATTACAACTTAAGAAAATGAGAATAGATTGAAGAATTCTAACATCGTAATATGTTGACACTTGTCTCCATTCAGAAGACTTTATGTAGGAATTTGGGTGTGTGGAAAATTCATCCTGAAATAGAACAATATATAGCATTTGATATTTTCACCACCTAAACTATGATTTTTATTCACATAAAATTTTAATTCTAATAACATAAGAGATTAATAATATTTTGTTTCTACAGTCCATGATAGATGTGAACAAGATTTTTGGAATAATTGTGTGTAATTTTTTACATCAACGTTTTAGATCAAACTCCATGATCCATCATTAGGACGACTTCTCTCTCTACTTGCTTATCATCTTGATGATGGATTATGGAGTTTGATCTGAAACGTTGATGTAAAAATTGCACACAGTTATTCTAGAAATCTTGTTCACAACATAAGAGATTTATTGAATTGTTACATTAAAATAACATAGAATTGAATTGGTACATTAAAATAACATGGAATAAAGATGTAATAATATAAAAATTAAATTAATTTAGAAATAATATAAATATACGTGTCAAAATTTATATCTTTGATAATGTAGTACGTATAAAGGTGCTTGCAAAATGTACATAAGAAAGTTATAGAGTAACAAAATCTTGGTAGTAGTAGAAGGAAATATTCACATACATTTATCAAAATTATGCAAAATTTCTTCACTCCTTTCTCTTCCTAACCATGTTGTAAAACTTCATTCCTAAGAAAATTATATCCCATGGTGGCCAGTTGACAATGTCCCACTAAAGAGAGATTGCAAAAATTGGACACAAAAGGATACTAGATTACAATGACTTCTTCATTTAATAATTTTAGAATATCCCTTAGTGGAGGGATTCCCACTCAAATGTGCACAACAACCAAAACATCCCCTAGGCCTCCTAGATAATCCTCTTGAACCATAAGACTCAGCAGGAAAAATATATTAGCCTGTGGAACTCCAATGTCTAGTAAAGAAGCCACAAACCATGGAGAAATATAGGTGTTCACCCATATCTATCTTCAACTTTTGTAAATTTGAATCCCAACACCATCTTGATAAAGACTCTAGTCCATTTGCTACATAACTTGAAAATCTGCGTCTTTGTGGCTAGAAATTGCTCCTAAGAAGGCTAATTGTTGTCGAGGATTGGTTAGAAAAATTGGTGTATCCATACCAATTTTTGAACCAGAGCTTTAATCAATATTATGATGAACTTCATCTATAATGCCAACCGAATTTGTAGAAAATTTTGATTCTGCATCCCACTATGGTGAAGCACTAGTTGATAGTTAAAATTTTTAATGTAATTTAAGATATTGCATAATCTGATCTAGGATCTTCATCCTATTATCATACCTCAATTTACATGTTTTAAATTTATTTTTTTTAGAATAATTAAATTTAATTGAAGGGTGAGTCATTTGTTGCATTCAAACTTCATTAGCACATGGGAGAGCCATTGCAAATGTTATTTGGACTGACATTTGGCTTTAGGTAGAGTACTTTGAAGCATTGAAAATATATGAGAATTAAATGGTTTGCTATAAAATATACCTTAATCATTATTAATATTGACTCATAATAAACTTCCCACATTTCTGAATTCTGATTAGTGATCATAACTTATAAATTTGCTAAGTAAATTAAAAATTATAATTTAGCATTTGATGCTTTTTCCACCCACACTATGATTTTTATTTGCATATATGAAAATATTTTATTGGTTTGAATACAAGTTTAATTCACCAACAATTTTTTTTTATTGGCTCGAAAATAGGTTTAATTCGCCAATAAAAATATTTTATTGGTTTGAGTACATGTTTAATTTTCCAACGAAAATATTTTATTGGTTTCAACACAAGTTTAATTCACCAACAAAAAATTTACTGGTTTTAATAAATGTTTAATTGGTCATGAAAATACTCTATTAGTTTGAAAATAGGTTTCATTCGCCAATGAAAATATTTTATTGGTTTGAAAAAAGGTTTAACTAACCAATAAAATATTTTATCAGGTTTCAATAAAAGTACAATTCGAAAAAGATTTTCTACAATTTGCCAATTTTATTTCGAGAATTATACAAGATTCACCAAGTTTTTACACCTTTTTCTAGGGGGGACTCTTAAAGTTATCCCTATAGTACATTTGATTAAATATCCCTCAAATATAGTGTTAAGATAGAAACAAGAACTTTTGGATCCAAGTGTGAGTTGTACATTTGTTTGAGTTATCAAAGGAGGGTATTGAGAACTTACCCAACTAATGCTATAAATCTTGATGAGTGTAGTTTTTGCTTCTCTCCCTCCTTTGTCAATTTCTCATTTTTAAATTAAAAAAATCCTGTATAGATAATGGCTAAATGAAACACATCTCAAGTAGAGCTTTCTACTCATGTATATAATCTACAAAATTATCTCTATAGTTCTATTTTTTTTGCCATCCTTCACCCTCAATTCCTTCTCTTGTCAAGAACTTGGGTTTAAAAGCTCTAGTTGAGAACCGATTACAATTCAAATGTGGTTATTAAATTTTTGATTGATGTACTCCCTTCACTTGTTTAATTCTAATTAATTTTGAAAGCATTCAAGTGTTGGAATGTTTGCATCATTTGAGTCAAAAAAATTGCTAGATATTGCTATCCTTATGTGATGGTACTTAGCTACAATTTAATTTTTCTCCTTCATTAGGATTTCTTTCTCTTTCTACCATATCAATATTGTCTATTTCAAACTCCACAATAGGAAACTTTTCCTTTGTATTCAAGAGATCAAGAGATTGAGCTCCCCTTCTTTCCCTTTAGTAACTTATTTTAACTTTTTCATTGGAATGCATGTGGTGTGATCCTCTGCATCAAATGGTTCACTTGTATATAGATTGGAAAGATCATAGTTTTGATACCACATCAATGTCTTGAAACTATATTTTTTACAATTTATGATCAAAATGCATAAATCCAAACACTTTCTAATTATTGTGATCCAATGAAGTGAGATCATACAATGATTAGGCCATTAGTTTTCTAGTGGCAAGCCACACAAATCTAAATGTGAATGTAACGCTGAAAATGAAATAGATAACTAATATCTTGGTAGCATAGCCATCAAGACTTACAAATTTATTCTAAATTGACGATGAACCATCCAATTTACAAATATTTTGAATACTAAAATTATTGATTTATATTAGAAAAATATCTTTTAAAAATATTAATTTATCAACAAATATGTCAATAGAAATGAAATAATATTTTACTGGAAATTGTACTATACTACCAATCTCAATGTTGTATGACTACACAAAAATATGAAAATACTAATTAATGTTGCTTAAAATTGCACATCAAACTTTAAGTAAAGGTACAACTGTAGAAGTATGAAGACTAGACTAAAAAATATCCAAACATGAACCATAGTTGCTGCAACAAATAAAATAATTACCTAGCTAATGAAGAGATTGCATGGCTTGATTTTTTTTCTTCTACAACTCCTTTTTACATGGTACAACCTACCCAATTAACAAGGAATACAAGCTAATGATAGCGGGAGTTATAACTACCTAAGACAACAAATCAAGCACAAAAATCGCTATGATATGCATTAGAGATGGTACTACCAACATATGTAATAGTGCAACCAAGAAATAACTTATAGTAGGTCTAAAAATTGAAAAGTATAACCCCTCCTAATCATTAATATTTGCAAGAAAATATAGTATTCGATTTCCTTTACCAAAATATAGGTGCACACCATTCACAAATTGTAATCTTCGCTCAAACTATAACTCTCAATACTAATCCTAAAATAAAATATTCCCAATATTATTCTATAATTGAAAACTTGAATCTCAATGTAATTCCTAAACTAGAGTCACCTACTAAGAATTTGAGAGTTTTCATTCTTGAATTTCAATAACCCTAGCAAGGGTTTTTGTCTTTGGATCTCACAATCACAAGGAATTTTTTTATTAGAAATTTATTTTCAAATATAAGTTCTCTAAAAATGAGAGAGTTGATAATATCAAATTACATAATCATGTTTTGAACTTTTTTTCACCTTTTTTCATAGATTCATTGAGGAAGAAATTAAATATTATTATTTTTTCCCTATTTTTCCCTCCACTACTTTATTTTAAAGTTTGTAACTGTATCTCCTATTTTAGATTATAACTCTCATCCCAAAAGATAGAGAAATAATAGAACATTCCTAGGAGTTAAAAATGGCATTACTATGCCCCCATTTAGGTGGCCTATAAAAAATATTTAATCCGTCATTTACAATAATTCTGAATTAATATTAAAGTTAACTTAAAATCTAGGAACACCCCTAGGCCCACTTTCATAACAACATAATTTAATAAAACAACTTATAAGCTATCCTTTAAAAGGTTACATCGTAAGTAAACTAGGACAAATTAAAATTGTTATTTTTAAAAATGATTTCCCTCACCTTACCCACAAACCTATAGAAATAAAATAATAAGCTTAGGTGCACTTGATTATCTTTGGTCCAAAAATGAGACATGATAATATGGACATCCATGATAATTTTTATGTTTGAATATTTATTTGACGCACATGTTTGCATGTGTTACATACTTGGAGGCACATAATCATTCTAGGATTCACATGCACCTCAAACTGGGGGAAAAATGTAATGTTGTAATTTAGATATCTAGATATTATTTTCCATTGATTTTTTTCTTCCATTTTGAGGGTATGTATTGATACAAGGCATATCTACAAATGACACAATCATGTGTGAAGCTAGGCTCATCTCCCCAAAATTTACCTAACCCCACACACATTAATACCCACATATTTTCCCTTGAAATTATCTTAATATGCATATATTCATGTACATTTATATAGAGCACACATTTATTACACATATCCACACACATACCCAATATTTTTTTCACTAGCCTAGAATTAACCACTTGTTTAGGGGTGTTGCCACAATATGGGTTACACTTTCTGGGACATCCTAATTTTTTCTTGAAATCACATATTTTTAGAAAATATAATGATTTAAGCCTAGAAAAGTTCCATTTAAAGGATTTTAATTAAAGAGGATTTGATCAAACCCCCTTGGATAGAACTTCGCTAGTTTTAAACCATACTTATAATGGAGTCTCCTCTACACCTATCAAAATATTGATAAAAAATCACTTTTGATTTACCTTTTGGGGGATCAAATGAATTCATTTAAAATTTATGTTTTGTAAGTATGTAGTCCTTATTATAAGCTTCCCAAAAAGTATAATTTTAAATATATTTAATTTGATTATTATATTTATTTTTTATTTCTTGTGAATGTAGGTTTTTCAATGAACATCAAGGTCTTTGTTTCACACATACAAAAAAATAGGAAAATAGAGATTTTTTTTTTCAAAAATACATGCCCCCTAAGTATTGATGTTCTTATTCCAACAAAAAAAGAATAAGTCAATTCAAAAGCATACAAAAAAAGTTTTGTTGTACACAGTACACACCTCTGTCCAAATGCTCTAACTTAGAAAATTAATTTTTAAAAAATATGCAACAAAAAACTATGAAAATATATCCATGCCAAATTGTATCCTTGGGTAAAAACAAAAATCCATGTCACACTTTTTAAAGGAAACAACCAACATTGATCCAAGTTTTAAACTTGAATCACTAAAAAGTGACTTATATGTTTTGAATTTTGAAATGATGTAAACTAATGAAATATTTATTTTTTAGTGTATTTTATGCTTTTATTTAAAAAAAAAATTAAAAAATTATTTGAATATAGTTTTTTATAAATTGACACTATAATTTAGTTGCCTAAGATGCTAAAATTGAAGTCACATGAGACGTCAACCTTTATATAGCAATTTTTATTTTTATCCTTAACTTGTTGTGTGAAACTTTAGTGCATGGAATTATTTTTTTCCAATTGTGATAAATATATATTTTAAAATAAATATTAGAATGTGTGCGTATTAAAGCATAGTTGTTTCCATTGGACACCAAATTTAATATTATCTATTTATCTAAAATAGAAAAAAGAATATACCCTCTTGATATAGATTCTTTTATCTAGTGCATCATATTTTTTTCAATTTTTTTTAATAAGTTTTACTATTTTTATTTGTCATGGTAATCAACCCAATATTTTGTGTTGATAACCTACTTTTAGTAATTTTTTTAAAAAACATATAAATAATAATTTAATTATTATAATATATATATTTTTGAAAACTAGACTTATGGATCTATAAAAGGGTATTTTAATATTTAAAAAAAATGTTATTTCCATGAGTAGAAATTGTTAAAACATTAGTTTTTTCAAATAAATCTATTTTTTTTTGGTAAATTGGCCTCAAAGTGGTGCTACATATGCATTTAGCCAACAATTTTAGTTGGAAAAGTTGTGGAAATATCTAACTTAGCTAGAATGAATCTTACAAGATCATATGTTTGACCCAAATATATTTTTAGTTAGAATTACTTAAGTTCACTTGTGAAGATATGTTGGCTAAAAGTGTCACACAACTTTGTACTTTTACCCCCTTTCTATAAAAAAAGTTGTGTTACGCAGTAAACATCACTTTTAAAAATGTTGTTTAGTAGAAAAGATAAGTTATTAAAAATTAAATAAAAGGATTAACAATTTTTTTAAAAAATATAATTATAATCTACACACAAAATCTCATAAATCACTAGTTTGCTTCATCTTCAAATTCTTAATGGTTTAGCTACGAGAAAATGATCTGGTGAAAATTGTTGATTTCAATGTCAAGTTTCGCCAAAAAGTCTAACCCAATATTGTGGGATCACCCCTAACCAAAGTCATTTCAATGGTCACAAAGTCAATCTTGTGGCATGGATTTGACCCCTATTTTCAAAAATTCAAATTCTAAATTTGGTTAACCTTTTCTTATTTTTTCTTCCCTAAGCCAACTAAAAACATGTTTTGTATATGATTTGGTGCTATGTGCTAGTGTGTATCACATCTCCTCATCTTCTACACATTATTCTCATATTATTCATATCTAAGAAACACCTTAGTTTGGTGCATTGCACAAATCTATATCTATATATTCATCCTAGAAGCATTTAAATGGCTAAGATTTGGCCTTCAATCATTTTCATAAGTTTTTCCAAGTGTTGACATAAGAGAATGTGTCCCTTAGTGTTACAACTAACACCCTTCAAAAATATTTTTAAATACCATTAGTATTTAGATAAAATAAAAGAGGAGAATATTTAATAAAACTAGACGAGTTGATGAGTAAGAGTACACATCCAACAAGATCATATCTACATTTAGAGGAAACCTCCAAAATCACAAAGAAAATTGGTGAATAATAATAGTGAAAGTATAAACTTAAAAGTGTTCGAATTTGATTAACCCGATTAGATGTACATATGATTTACCATTAAAATTGAAATAAAACATGGATAAATATGTTGAATAATAAAAAAAATCAATAAAACTTTATGATATTAGATATACATAGAGAAACCCTTTTAAGGAGAAAGTCCACCACTAAAGAGGTATTGAGCTTAAATATTAATCAAATAGAAGCAAGTACACCTTGATACATCTCATATGATCATTCTAACAACATTTTGATAGCATGAGTAATTGCACTATAACTATGTGTCCTTCATATCAAATTCTTAATATATAGACTTAAGGAGACTTAAAAAACAACCACAAAGTAATAACATGGGCCCAACAATGTCTCAAAATACCATGGTAAAATTTCTTAGGGCATATTGCATGAAAGTGGTTTAAAAAAATTAAAAAATAATTTCTCTTACATTCTAACATGTCATAGTTCTCATCATAAGATACCATTATGCCAACTTCTCTTTCCCTAGTGATTCATGAGTGTACTAAATGCCATAAAGCTAAAAATCTAAATTTAATACATAAAACCTCAATGCTAAACCCTCCCTTACAATTGTAAGCCCTAAACCCTATTCCCTAAACCCTAAACCCTAAAACCTGACATTAATAATTTAAAACTAAAACATAAAAAATAATTAATCTCTAAACCCTTAATTCTCAACCTCACATCATCAAGCATAAACCATAAACTTAAACCCTAAACCCTAGGCCATAAACCCTATATGCTAAACCCTAAAACTTGACATTAATAATATAACATTAAAACCTAAAAAATAAATTTAATCACTAAGCCCTCAATGTTCTACCCTCCATTGAATCAACCTTAAACTGTAAAACCTAACCTCTAAACCCTAAAACCTATGTGCTAAACCCTAAATCCTGACAATAATGATTTAACACTAAAACCTTAAAAATTGAATTTAATCCCTAAAGCCTCAATGCTCAACCCTCTATCATCAACCCTAAATTCTATACCTTAAACCATAAACCCTAATCCCTATATGCTAAACCTTAAAACATGACATTAATAATATAGAGAGAGGGAGGGAGATGTAGAGAGAGAGAAAGGAAATATAAATAGTAGAGAGGGGGATAGAGTGAGAGAGAAAACCCTAAACCCTATATGCTAAACCCTAAAAATTGAAAAGAATAATATAATAATAAAACATAAAGAAGACATTTAATCTCTAAAGCTCTCAATGCTCAACCTTCCCTTATCAATAATAAACATTAAACCCTAAAACCTAACGTTAATAATTTAACACTAAAACCTAAATTAAATTTAATCCCTAAACCCTCAATGCTCAACCCTACATCATCAACCCTAAACCCTAAACCCTAAACCCTAAAACCTATACATTAAACCCTAAAATATGACATTAATGATCTAGTACTAAAACCTAAAAAAATAATTTAATCCCTAAACACTCAATGCTCAATCCTGTATCATCAACTATAAACTCTAAACCCTAAAACCAATATGTTAAACCCTAAAAAATTGACATTAATAATTTAACACTAAAACCTAAAAAAATGATTTTAATCTTGAAACCCTCAACACTCAACCCTCCATCATCATCCCTAATTGCTACACCTTAAACTCTAAACCCTAGGCCCTAAACCCTAGAACCTGACATTAATAATTTATCTCTAAAACCTGAAAAAAAAATTTTAATCCCTAAACCTCAATGCTAAACCCTCCATCATAAACAATCAATCCTACACCCTAAACCCTAAACCATAAATATTCTAGAGAGAGAGTCAACATTGAACCCTCCATCATAAACCCTAAACTATAAACCCTAAGCCCTAAATCTTAGGCCCTAAACACTAAACCATGACTTTAGAGAGAGAAGATAAAGAGAAGTAGAGAGGGAAGGAGGGAAGGTGAGAGAGAGAGGAGGGAGGGAGAGGTAGAGAGGGGGGAGAGAGATGTGAGATAGATAGTAGAGAGGGGGAGAGAGAGAACCCTAAGCCCTGTACACTAATCCATAAAAAATAAATAATAAATAATATAACACTAAAACCTAAAAAAAATTAATCCCTAAACCCTCAATGGTCATCGAGCTCCCTTATCAACTGTAAACCCTGAACATAGGCCCTAAACCCTAAATGATAAACCCTAAAACTAGTCATTAATAATTTAACACTAAAACCTAAAAATAAATTTGGTCCTTAAACCTTCAATGCTCAACCATCCCTTATCAACCATAAACTCAAAACCCTAAACCCTAGGCGCTAAACCTTAAACCTTCTATGTTAAACCCTATATACTAATCAATACACTATACACATTATATACGTCACTTACAAACGATATTTGCAATTAATTTAATTTAATCAGATGGTCAAAGAGGTTTAATAACAATAAAGCATTATTTTCCCTAACAACTCTTAACCTATTAACTTAGGTTTAAGACTTTCCAATTCAAAACTTATATTGACTTGACAAGGTTCCAATTAACCTAAGTGAATGAGTGTGCATCTACTTAGATAGCAATACAAAATGTTCCAAATACCAACTCCTCGCTTGGGTGATACTCTCCCTCCCCCTTTGGAGGGTTTGAACTTTCCTCTATTTACCTTAGAGAAACATATTCATAGTTAGCTGATAACATACAAGGCATAATCACATCATATAAGCATTTAAAAGTAGTTTCATCACATTGCATATACATTCATTTCATTCAACCATGCAATACCATCATGACATAATCATGCATTAAACCGTATTCAAACATAAAGGTTAAACTAATTGGGTAAATTGACATTGGGGTGTAACAAAATCAATATAATCTCCATCCAATTGTTAAAGTTCTTCAAGTGAAGATTGAATTCTCTCCTCTAATTTTTGTTAATGTGTTTAATATAGCTCTCTATGAACTTCTACACAAGATGTTTTGTATTATCAGTTTCATTGGATTTCCATTGCTTCGAATGTGGAGACATGGATGATGAAGAAGTATCTTCTTAACCTCACTTCATCACATAATGTTTAAAGTTCATTAGTAGTTGTACGATGATACATAATAGTGCACATAGTCTTATTGGTTTCATATTTCTATTCACAAGACTTCAAAATGCCAACAACATACCAATACTAAAATTAATTATGTAGGGCCACAAATCTAAGTTGTGTCATGATCACACACTAGCTACTATCATTATACAACACCATCTAATAACCATCTCATAATTTCTCTTATGGACATATTTAACATAAAGGAGGGGTAAAGATTTATTAAAACAAAAAGAAGTACAAAGCAAGGGCATTACACAACCCTATCAAGCTCCACCACGTGGTCCAATTATTGAGACAGATTTGGGGGTAACTGACCCCGATCCAACAAATTCCAATCATGAATATAATCAGAAGCCCATTTAGCCAAGCAATCAACAACACCATTTCATTCTCGAGGAATATGAATGAAAGTAACAAACTCCAAAGAAGCGCAAAGGTTGAGAATCTGTTCAACAATCAAAGCCAAATGCCAACTAAGATCATGTAAATGCCTTCTATTCAACAAGTTCACCACTACCTCGGAATCAGGCTCACATATCATCCTTCGCCACCCCAATTGACTTCCACACTCCACATCCAATAAAATGACCCGAGCCTCCATTAAATTATTAGTATGAAGACCCTTATAAACAAAGAAGATAAATTGAACATCTTAAAAGCATATCCACATCTAAATATAACTTTATATTGAGTATCATGTTATATATATTGACTAGTTCATCATTATCATTCAATCTAACTATTATAAATATACTCTTCCCTAATTGATATTCTCACAACACCTATTTAGTATAATATTCTACGAAAGATTGCAAAGCTACATGTACATTGTTTTAGTCAACAACGTATAGACTAGTTTCCCTGTACTGCATGCTTCAGTTCATTTATGGACTGAATCAACAATTACCATGAAATCATGGTCTAAATCAACAATTACAATGAAATCATCTTCTCAAACTAGGTGGCCCAAATGTGGACTTAGATCTTGGCCATCCCAAATATCTACCTTTAGATGACTAATAAATTATTCACGTATTATATTACAAATCTGATAGGGTGTTCTTCTATAGAATGAAATGTGAATACTTCCACATGTTCCAAGTAGCTTATACTAAGCATTCACTAGGTTTAGCTCAAGCTCCATACCATATTTACAATATCTTGCTGGTCTTCCTATAGTTAAGACGAGCAATGGCTTTGGAAGTGGTGCCAAATAATCATGCCATTCTGTAGCAGCATTTCGCAGTGTTTTGAAATCAACTTTTCGCAGCTTTGGTCAGATAATACGTTAAGGGGAATGGTTGGAAAAAGTTCAAGGGCTCAAATGAGGCCTAGAGATTGATTTTCAGAGGCAACTGTCCAGTTGCCAATAATGACGGTCCTTCTCACAATGTTTGATATTCTTCCGTTAAAAATTTCAGGCATTCGCGCTGGATCACCAGGGGGCTCTGGAAGCTTTAATGGCCTCATTCTTCCACTTTAAATTTAATTTACACACAACCTCAATATAAAGTTATATGACAAAAACTGTAATATTCGCATTCTTTATTTCCATGCTTTACTTCGTAAATCTATAATTGTTACAAACTTTGTTGTATCATAAAACCCTTGTATGGAGTTTCCAGTGGGGCTACACAAAAAAGGGAAAATTTTCTATTGTTGAATGTAGGTAGAGAAGGTCCAAAGTTTCCAAGATGATGGTATGTTAAATGTAAGTTGAATCAATCTAGGTGGCTTCAATACTATTTGAATCGAACGACCAATGAACAGTGCTACAAAAATATAACTTCTGTTTTCAGTAAAATGTTTCTTTATTTTATTATTTTGATAGTGGTTCCAATTTGAAAATTTATGGAAGATCTAATGATCTTTTAAATACACAAAATATAATAACAAATGCCTCTATATAATAGATATTTACAGATATTGCTGAAATAAAAATTATATTTGTAAACAGTGTTCAACGATCAATCCCATTTAATATAAAGGTAAGAACAGATAGTTTCAGAGTGCTACCAGACCACCGACATACATTAATAATATGCAAAGATAAACTAACCTAAAAAGGGTACAGAGGAAGCAAACGATAAGTTTCAATCCGAGTATTTCTCAAGAACATGCAGAGTATTAAATAAATCAGTTTCAAAGAAAGAGAATCCAGAAAACAAAGGACAGCTCACCGTCTCAATCCAAACTTGAGAGTTCAGCGTTCAAAGAAGAAATCAACGCTGTTAAGAAGGCGATAAGAAGGTGACAAAAAAAGAGCACGTTTATGGTTCGCAATTTTAATATTTTAATATTTCGTTTTTTATTTGGAAAACTAGTGTTACGAAGGGAGATACCTAAAGTCAACTGTTTTTTATTGGGTATTATTTTGGTCACAGTCGTCTCCAATTTGATGTCGATTTAATTAATTTAGATGACGCGTGAACAGCTAATGTACCGTTGACATTTCTGAAAGGATGGCAGAAACCACTGATAATCCTTATCACAGTCATATTCCATCGAATCCAATCCCAATCACAACACTTCTATAAGTAGCCACATAATTCTCCGTTGCATTCATCTAAAAGAAAACAAGCATGGCTTCTTCCATGTCAACGGTGAGCAAGCTTGTAGCATGTATTGCTATACTGCTATGCTGGTGCACAGCCTATGCCCAGCTTCGCCTAGATTTTTACAAGAAGACGTGCCCGCAGGCATTGTCGATCGTGGAAGAAGTAATAAAGGAAGTGGTAGCCAATGAGCCACGAATGGGCGCATCGTTGCTTCGTCTTCACTTTCACGATTGTTTTGTTAATGTAATGAAAATGTTGTTTACAATCATCTATCTCTACATTTTTATCATCAATATGTTCTGTAAGGAAGTAATAATGTTTTGGGTTTGCTCTCCAATTGCAGGGCTGCGATGGGTCTGTACTCTTGGACGACACACCAACATTCACTGGAGAAAAGAGTGCAGGAGCAAACTTTAATTCAGCCAGAGGTTTCGATGTCATTGATAAAATTAAGACTCGGATTGAGAATGCGTGCAGCGGCATTGTTTCCTGCGCTGATATTTTGACAATAGCCACTCGTGATTCTGTTGTCCAAGTAAATATTTCAGCACTCCTCTGCCTTTGCTTACAACTTTTTCTAATGTTATAGACAGATTGTTTCTGGTCTCCTCTATAATGACTAGAGAAATTTGTGTTTATAATTAATAGTTGGGAGGCCCAAAATGGGATGTAAGGCTTGGAAGGCGAGATTCAAGAACTGCAAGTCTAAGCGGTGCAAACAGCAACCTTCCAGGCCCTGGTTCAAGCCTCAGCTCTCTAATCACAGCATTTCGTGCTCAAGGACTGTCTGCTAAGGACATGGTTGCACTTTCAGGTAAATCTTATTGCTGATGTCTTTGGAAAGCAATTTCAAACAAGTTATACTGAAGAGGTTTAACTTTATATTACTGTAGGTGCTCATACAATTGGTCAAGCAAGCTGCCGTTTCTTTAGAAGTCGCATCTACAACGAAACCAATATAGACAAGGCATTCGCTGCTTCTATGCAGGCAAATTGTCCCTTCAATAGTGGCGACAACAACCTCTCGCCCTTAGACAGTATAACTCCCAACGGTTTTGACAATGTCTACTACCAAAGTCTGACAACTAAGAAGGGGCTCTTTCATTCAGATCAGGAACTATTTAATAATGGCTCTACCGTTGCTCAAGTTAATAGATATAGTACCGATCAACAAGCTTTCTTCAAAGATTTTGTGGCTGCAATGGTGAATATGGGAAATATCAAACCTCTCACAGGGAGGAAGGGAGAGATTCGGAAAAATTGCACGAGAATAAACTGATGTCTAAAGTACACCATTGCCTCGGCATTTATGTTTGTAATGCAGCCCTTAATAAATCCACTGGACTCTCGCTCTAGACTTCGTTGATTGATGGACAAAAAACATCCATCCCTCTAGTGTTTCAAAGCCATAATTCCTGATTTCTTGGTCTACAACTCTTTTTATCAATAACTCATTGGCATTCTTCAATAATAAAGGAATTCCAATTAATCGCGGATGAGAAGTCTTTCTTTCTTTGTTGGTGAAGAACGTTTGATATAACATAGTAATGATGAACGTTGGCTTTACTTTTGAATTTGTTGTTCTTAAAGTAGTGGCAAGTGTATGAGTGGTGTGATATTATTTATTTATTTATTTTTTAAAAAGTTGGTATATAATATAAATTATATATATTTTGTTTATAATTATTTTTGATGGTACGTATGAATTGTTGCTTTGTTCATTCCTATCAAAGATCATATTTGCAATTTGTATAAGTAAATTACATTAGTTGTACAATTTATGAAAATGATCCATACATTATTAGGTTTTAAGTTGAAATTTAGTGCTGATGTAACCCTTCCAACTATTCATTATGAGCTTCCTCAAAATAGAAAATGTTCTATTTAGTTCCTTTGGAGTTGTATTTAAGGACTAATTCTAGTTCATCTATAGATCATCCAACACCTACAAGTTATTGACTCTTACACATAGTTTCATCGTAATTAGAGAGCATTAAATTGAAGAATTTATTATTATAGTGCATGCTTGCATCGTCATCTAGGGTATGTTTTGCATGATTTTCTTATGATTTCAACTATTTGTAAAACTCGTTGATTTGGTATCCTTAGGAATTTGACCAAAGAGAGATATATTCTTCCCATTAAAAAACTCTCAACCACAACCAAGTTCTTATGTAGGAACTAGTACATGCATTTAAGACTAGTTGAAGACGAATTGTCAAGGATTCACAAAGATTAGATGCATACATTTGGATCAGATCTGCATTTGTATAGGTCATAACTACAAGTGTGATGAGACTAAATTTTTGGCCTCATCAATTTCATAAATAATACAGCTCTTTTCCTTATCCACCCCTTGTTTCATACTAAATTAATGCTTTCTTAATAATTTATTAATTAATTAAGTGAAATAAACTGCATAAATTTGATTTAATAATTTTTTGTTGTCAAAATCCAAATGTTGGTAATCTATTCCACAAAAGATGTGTTTTTGGTTGAGAAGGATGCTTTGGTGATTCTTGGAGGATTCTACTCAACACCAAAATTATTTGGTGATCTTTGAAGGGTTTGAGTGCTAAGAACAATTTCACCAACTCTAGAGGTTTCAAACTCTAGAAAAGAGGGAAGCAAACTTATTAGCCCTAGAGGCCCTAGCTTTGAAGATGACAAAACCACCTCAATTCCCTAGACTGCAAAATAAAATGTACACTTAGAATTCTAGTTTTCTTACATTAGATTCCTTATGCATGGTAGTAGGGTCAACAAACATCACAATTCTTCAGTTTATTATTGTAGAAATAACCTACACTAGTGGTAGACCCCTATTGGGTGTAATCCTTGAAGATGCTTTCTCCATTTTATGCTTGAAAATAGATCGTATAAATTATATAACAAATTTATATATTTCCATTCAATTAAGACTCATCATAGGATCATATTATAGGGATTTATCATAAGTATTTAGAGGTAGTGACAATTAATTAGATGCCACTTAGTCGTTGTATCCTCTTTTATAATCAATATCATGCAAAAAAATCATTGTCATTGTCAATATTATCATTTTTTTTTAATTTCAAGACAATATTGCTCAATTTAGAAAATGAAGCATGTGGCATATGCCATTATACAAGATCATGAATAAGATAATCCTATTTTTATTTAGTTGTATTTTTTTTTGGATAAAATATGTAGAGCATCTATATTATATTAAAATATAGAAAAAGAGTTTTACACAATATTTGCAGAAACAGAGTCTGATACAAGGCAAAGCAGACTGAGGAACATAACAAAGATTATACATTATCATACAAAAATGGACTAGAAACTACAATAGAAAAATTTTAACAAAAAAATTAACTTGAAACCATTAATTGCTATGTTCTTCACTTTCTGCAAAAGCTTCATCAGTAGGGGTAGAACTTTGGCGTGATGTGATCCCTTAAGGCACTACAAATTGAGCTTCATCAAAATAAATTGAGCTTCATCAAAATATCTCTATCTTTGATGGGGACTGAAGGATAATGATTGAGTAGCAGGCGGATTGCATGGAAAATATGTTTAGCTTTCTTAATGAAATCTTGGACCAGCTGTGATAGGTGAGAATCAAGAGAGCAATTAAAAATTGCTTTACACTTTTTATGGAGGCCTTCCTTGAGAGAATTACGAATACAAATGTACTCTGTCATTAATAGCATTTCTCCTGTGAATAAGCCACCAATAGGATAAACACCCTCAAAGATGTCATACTGGTCCTGAGAAAGCTTGAGAAAGTCATCACTAATGACAGAATCCCAAATGTATTTCTGGCAAAGTATGCAAACCGTTAAGGAGCACTCTGTGAAATCTATGAAATTTGAGATAATGCAACCGCCACTCATAGTGGGTGTAGAAGCAGAAAGGATCCGTCAAGTACTTCGAATTTACTAATTGCCTTATTGCCCATTCTATGTTGTGGCACTTGAAATTTAAAGAAATTTTTAACTTATCTGGTTCGAAGGGGCCAACAAGAATGGAAGACATTGACGTAGACTAATTCTGAAGGCGGATTCTGGTGTTCAATATACCTTTAACCAACATTTTAATTGTTAGAGAGGTTTGGTTTTTAACATTTTTATTCCGTAATTAGTCTTTTGAATCCAACATAATTATTTCTATTCCATAGTTAATCTCTTAAATTCAATGTGAGTATTTTAATTCCTAGTTAATTATTTGAAATTAATTTATTAGATTAGTGTGTATGTACATTTCCTTTCAAATAGAGTATAATGAATTCTAGATTAGGACTCCAAATTATCCTACTTCAAATAGATTTTGGAGATTGGTCGAGTTGGAAAAAATGATTATCTATTAAAATATGAGGTTCAATGACATCTTATCAAAGTACACAATGCATTCTATAGTTATAAAAGTGATCAATAATAATAGATAGGAAATTTATAGATTCTAAGACATTTGTATGATATTTCCTATTCTTTTGCATATTAATAATCACATTCAACCATATATCATAATATATATACATTAGGTTATTACATTCTATGAGAAATAAGAATCTAAACCAAGACCTATTGGAAATCATAGATCACACTCACTCTAGTCAATAGATGATCAAAAACCAAAATAATGGAATGGAGATAATATCCTTAATAGAGGGAATTGAAGAAACAAAATATATGAAAATTTAGGCAATGTTCACATTGCTCTTTTTTATTAGAAGATATGAGAGGTGAGTGTTGTATATATAGAAAAATAGAGACATATACATCCACAAGGAGTAATAACTCAAACTTCCCAAAATGGAAAGGAGTTTATTTACTTGATAAATACCAAAATAGATAGTTGAAACTATTTAGATAAAGAAAAATACGTGGTTATGATGGGTGGCCCTAATAAATCTAAAATATGGCACGAGACTCAACTACCCAATAGTAGGCAAGAGTGACGTGCATGTAATTTATGTATTATGCCATCCGATCTCATAATAACCATGTATGATTAACCTAAGAAAGCTTAATAATATGTGCAAGAAAAAGAAATATCTATGAGCATAAATAAAATAAACAATTTACACCTACACCCCTCTTAATCATAGCTTAGGTGGGTAAGAATATGGGTCTCGATAAATGAATTCTGATGAGGTTTCTATTTACAAAGAGTTCATCCCTAAAATAAAAGCCCACATAATAAAGAGAGAAAGTGAAGAACTAAGGAGCCTCCTAAATTGAACATATGTTGCACCTCAAAAAATCTTAGATATAAAGGAACTTTATTTTAGTGAAGAGTTTGGAAAAGATGTCTACAATCTACTTTGATGTCGAATAGAATTAAAGATCAATGATGTGATCATGAATTAGCTCCCAAATAAAGTATATATGTATTTTAGTTTGTTGATATCTATTAGTGATGAAAAAGATTTGTGAGGAGCATCAACCATCTTATTGATTTGATTCTAGGAGCAAGCTTACCCAATAAGGCTGCCTATAGGTTGAAACCTACAAAAAATGAAGAAGTGAACAAGTAAGTGCAATAACTATTGGAAAGGGGTTTGATTAGTGAAATCCAAGTATCCCATGTGTGGTACTACTTGTGTTACCACCAAAGAAGGATGGTGAATGGAAGATGTGCACAAACTCAAGAGCCATCAACAAAAGAACAATAAAGTATCACCTTTACCTAGAATGGATGATGTCATGGATTGTTTGGGAAAGGCTAGGTGTTTTACAAAAAAATGATTTAAAGCTTGTGGATATCACCAAAGTAGGATAAGAGAGAGCGATGAGTGGAAGACCGCTTTTAAAACCAATGAGGCGCTATATGAGTGGTTAGTAGTTCCCTTTGGGTTAACAAATACACCCAACACATTTATGAGGTTAATGAATAAAGTGGTGAAACCAATTTTAGGAAAGTTTTTGATTGTTTATCTTGATGATATTCTGATTTTTAACAGAAAGGAAGAGCATTTATTGCATATTAGACAAGTCTTACAAAGGCTCAAGGAAGAAGGGTTATTGGTGAATTTGAAAAAGTGTAATTTTATGAAGGAGAAATTAGTTTATTTGGGATATGTTATCTCACCACAAGGGTGACAAATGAATCAAAAAAGGTACATGCTATCATTGAATTGCCAACACCTAGGAGTGTGCATGAGGTTCAAATTTTCCTTGGTTCAACTAGTTTTTACTGTAGTTTTATTCAAAAATTTTGTACACATATGTGCACCCATAACTAAAAATATAAGGTGAGAGAAGAAAGAGTTTAAGTGGATAGTAGCAATAGATAAAAGTTTTAAGACTTTGAAGAAGAAGGTCATTGAGGAACCCGTATTAGCATTACCGAATTTTGTAAAAGTGTTTCAAGTAGATTGTGATGCAAGTGGGACAACTATAGGAGCTGTTCTAAGCCAAGAGTGGAGACCTATCAAGTACATTTTAATGAAAAGCTTAATGATTAGAAGAGGAGGTATTCAGTTTATGATCAAGAATTTTATGATATTATGCAAGATTTAAAGAAGTGGTGTCATTATTTGCTTCCAAAGGAATTTATTCTCCACACTAATCATCATGATTTGCAATTTGTAAATAGTCAAACCAAGCTTAATCAATGGCACATGAAGTGGGTTGAATTCCTACAAGGATATACTCTTTTATCAAGCATAGAAGTGGAAGTTCAAACAAAGTAGCAGATACATTAATTAGAAGAGAAACATTGTTGATTGAAATGAGATTTGAAGTAGTTGGATTTAATGCTATGAAAGAGTTATATAAGGATGATTTGGACTTTAAGGATGCATGGAAAACATGTATGGAGCCTACTATTATGGATATGATACCATGGATGGATTATTTTATGCAAGATGGATTACATTTCAAAGGACAACAACTTTGCATACCTCAAAGATCCACGAGTCAAAATTTAATAAGAGAAAAACATTGTGGTGGATTAGCTAGACATTTTGGAGCTAATGAAACAATGCCACAACTTAGTGAAAGATATTTTTGGCCAAAGATGAGGGCATAAATAAATAAATTTATTCAAGGATTTCAAGTTTGTGAATATTCCAAAGGAGGGAGTCATAGTACATGCCT
This sequence comes from Sequoia sempervirens, assembly GCA_007258455.2. Taxonomy (NCBI): domain Eukaryota; kingdom Viridiplantae; phylum Streptophyta; class Pinopsida; order Cupressales; family Cupressaceae; genus Sequoia; species Sequoia sempervirens. The sequence continues at coordinate 10,588 of VDFB02160653.1, read as the reverse complement.
ATATCAATAGTTACCCATACTAGATAAACTATGGTAAGATATAAGCATGGATTTCATGCTTGGACTACCAAGAAAACATTGAGGTAAAGGTTCTATTTTTGTGGTTGTTGATAGATTTTCAAAAATGGCTCACATTATAGCATGCAAAAAGATGGATGATGCAACACATGCAACCAATTTGTTCTTTATGAAGGTTGTTAGAATACACAGTTTACCAAGAATTACAGTTTCAGACTGTGATACTAAGTTTGCAGGACATTTTTGGAGGACACTTTGGAAGAAATTAAGGACCGATTTAAAATTTAGTTCTGCATATTATCCTCAAATGGATGGATAGACTGAAGTAGTTAATTGAAGCTTAGGGAATTTGTTAACATGTTTAGTTGGTGACAAGCCTAAGCAATGGGATTTGGTATTGCCTTAAGCTAAGTTTCCATACAATGAATCAATCAACAAAAATATAGGTAAGACTTGAAAGGAAAGATTATGTGCGAAACAAACTCTCCTAACATCAAAACCTTAGGGAAGAATGCAAATATGACTTTAAATTTTGCAATTACAATTCAATAAGATACACTTGAAAAGAAATAACAGAAAAGAGAAATGGACACATACACAATTGGACACTAGATTTACGTGGGAAAACCCTTACGGGAGAAAAACCCACCACACCAAGAAAAGCCTCTTTATATTACAGTAAAGAAATTTACATATAGAGATCAGACTTAACTTTCTAATGTCAATTTACAACAGTAACATTCACTGATTAATCTTTTATAGAATAGTAATCTTATAATTCTCTCATAAGCATCCTATGAATCCACTTAGATCAATACATGTTCAATCGAACATAAATCTTCATTACTCGAACAGATCATTGTCATCCATTACAGAGTATATCTCATTTTGTTCATAGTCTATTGATCTTCCACACAGGAATGGTCGCATCCATTCAACTACCAACGGTTCTCCTTCCGCTTCGCTCATTGGTTCAAAATAAACCACATCAAACAATCATTCGGTCAAAATGTTCAACTGTATTGCATGCCGGTGAGACACTAGACCATGTCTCCCCAATGCCAAAATGCCCGATCACATAGCTATCGACAAGACCAAAGGTATTGATGACACCCTAAGAAGTTAGTTCGATAACATATCAAGTCCCCCCAATATCACAAGAAAACCATTTGTCCATCGGCAAGAGTCATATCGAATACAAAACCATCAGCCAAAATCACTCTATCAGAAAGACATCTCATTGATATCCATTATAGAACTACCGACAAGACCATCGCTATCAGTGAGAGCTCATACTGAACACAAATTGTTGGCGAGAGAAACACTATCGCCAAGAGTTCATAATGAAGGTATACCTGTCGGTGAGACCACATCCATCGACATGTCACTCAAAATGTTAACTTCATAACCACCGCATACAAGTTATGAATTTACCTATCCCCACGACAAGCTGATACCACTGTTGCCTAGTCAGAGAAAACACAAACTTTGTAACTCCCACTGCTGGTTAGAAAGTTCCCAAATGCTACGACAATGAAGGAATTCGGTTAGTCGGGAAGTTACAAAACTTCCAAACTCCATGACAAGGTTCTTAAGTTACAGAAATTACTAATGCTGTGACAACGAAGGAGATTAGTTAGTTGGGAAGTTACGAAACTTTCAAATTCCGCGACAAGGTTACAAACTTAGGAACTCCAGTGATGAGCTGACAATGAAGACTTGAACAGAGATACAAGCTAGTAGGTTGAGGAACAATTTCCAACAATATCCCACTTGATGAAGACTTACTGGCTTCCTTCAAACTCAAAGTTAATGAAGGTCAAGGGCTCCAAGGCCCATCGAATTGGCACACCACCTAAAATTATCTGTGCTCACTGGTTTTGTCAATGCATCTGCAACATTTTCCATAGTATCCACTTTTTCTAAAGAAACCTTTCCATGCTCCACCATATCTTGTACAAAATGATATTGCACATCAATTGATATGTTTCATCCTGGCATGGAAAGTAGGATTTTTCGCCAGACTAATAACACTCTGACTGTCATAGTAAATTGTAATTTTCCTTGCATGAAACCCAATGTTAGAACAAAAATGTTTCAACCAAATTGCTTCTTTATAGGCATGTGTAGTTGCCATGTATTCTACCTCTGTAGTGGACAAAGCGACTACAACCTACTGCTTACTCATCCAACTAACTTCACCACCATTCATCATGAAAATATATCCACTGGTGGATCTTCTGCTGCCAATGTCCCCTGCGCAATCAGAATCCACATACCCACGAATGCTAAGAGTCCTCTATGATTCAACCAAATTTCCATGGTAACACAAAGCATATTCTGAAGTTCCCTTCATATATCTAAACACTCTTTTCACAACATCCCAATGTGTCCTTCAGGATTTGGCATAAAATGACTAAGTACTCTGCTTGGGCAATGTCTAGCCATTAAACTGCCAACTACCACTAGCATAAGGAACCGTGGTCATGTTCTCCATCTCAATAGGTGATTTTGGATAGTCTTCAACGGATAGCTTCATTCCACCGTGGAACAACTAGCTACTTGCAATCGGTCATACAAATCTCTCTAGAACAATATTAATATACCTCTGGTGACCCAAAGTTTTCTACTCTTTCTATCTTGGTTATTTCCATTCCCAGAATATACCTTGTTGCACCAAGATCTTTCATTTCAAACTTTGTAGACAACTGATATTTTAGATCAGAAATCATTAACTTACTATTGCCTATGAACAACATATCATCAACATAGAGAGCAATAATAAGAACATGATCATTTTCAGCTTTGAAGTACACCCACATGATCATATTTTGATCTTACAAATCCCAATGACAAAACAAACGTGTCAAAATTCTGGTACCACTTCTGGGTGATTGTTTTAATCCATAAAGAGATTTTTTCAACTTGCAAACCATATTTTCTTTACCTTTTTCCACAAAGCTGCTCCGGTTGGGACATATAAATTTCTTCTTCAAGGTCACCATGAAGAAATGCTTCTTCACATCCATCTATTCAATCTCTAAGTCATATGCTATTGCAAGTGACAAAAGAAATTGATAGACGTCAGCTTAGCTACAGGAGAAAAATTTTCTCCATAATAAATTCCCTCTACCTGGGAATACCCCTTCACAACCAACCTCACCTTATACTTTTCAGACTACCATCTAGACCTATTTTCTTTTAGTAATACCCATTTGCGGATAACTTTTTGCCTTCAGGCAAGGGCACCAAACTCAAATTTTATCATTCTTTTCTAATGATCCCATTTCTTCATTCATGGCTTCAAACTAAGAGTTTGAATCAGACATTCTAAATGCCTCTTTCATAGTCCTAGGCTCATCATTGCTAGAAATTAAAGCATAGGCACAAGTAGAATCTAACAAAGAAAACCCATACCTATCAGGTTGCTTTCTTTCATATTTGACCTCCTCACAGGCTAAGGCTGAGGTTGATCTTCTTATTTAGAGCTCTTAGAACTACTTGAGCTCTCAGTTTCAAGTACATTTTGAATTTTCAATTCCTCGTTATCTGGTGTCGGAGGAATTTCAACTACATCCTTTTTATCTTCTAATTTTGTCTCTTGACTGAGATCCAAAGTAGAAGGTTTTAGCTCATGAAAAATAACACTTATGTTGTACAAAACCTTCTCTGTATCAGGATTCCAAAGCTTGTATCCTTTTATGCCAGCACTATAACCAATAAAAATACATTTAACAGCCTTGTTTTCCAATTTAGATCTTTTTTCATTTGGCACATATGCATATGCCTCACAGCCAAAGATGCAAATGTGTCTCAGAGAGGGCTTCTTTCCAGACCATGCTTCCAAAGGTGTTTTCTCAACAAGAGTGGAATTGGAGAATGGTTTATTAAGTAACATCTTTGTTATAACTACCTCAACCCAAAACTTCTCCTCCAAGCCAACACTGCTTAACATACTCCATGCTCTTTCTATCTTGTCCTTGTTGAACCTTTTAGCAACTCCATTTTGTTATGGAGTGTAGGGTGTAATTTATGTCTTTTAATTCCATGATCTTTATTGTACACCTTTCAAACTCATCAGAACAAAACTCACTACCATTGTTAGTCCTTAAATTTTATTTTTCTTTCGATTCGATTCCCACAAGGTTTTTAAATTCCTTAAAATGGTGAACACTTCTGATGTCAATTTACAATGACAACATTCATTGATCAATCTTGTACATAATAATAATAATAATACAATGCTCTGAGAAGCATCCTATGAATCTAGTTAGATCAATACATGTTCAATCAAACAAAAATATTCATTACTCGAACTGATCATTGTCATTCGTTACAGAGTATATCTCATTTTGTTCATGGTCTGTTGATCTTCCACACAGGAATGGTTGCAACCATTCAACTACCAATGGTTCTCCTTCCGCTTCACTCATTGGTTCAAAACAAACCACGTCAAACAATCGTTCGGTCAAAATGTTCAACTATATCACATGTCAGTGAGAAACTAGACCATGTCTCCTTGATGCCAAAATGCTCAATCGCATAGCTATTGGCAAGACCAAAGGTATCAACGACACCCTAAGAAGTCAGACCGATAGCATATCAAGTCTCCCCGATATCATAAGAAAACCATCTGTCCATCATAAAGAGTCATATCAAATACAAAACCATCGGCCAAACTCAGTCTATTGGCAAGACATCTCACTGATGTCCATTATAGAACTATCAGCAAGACCATTGCTATCAGCAAGAGCTCATACCAAACACAAATTGTCAGCGAGAGAAACACTATCGCCAAGAGTTCATACCAAAGGTATACTTTTCAGCGAGACCACATCCATTGGAACATCACTAAAAATGTTAACTTCATAACCAATGCATACAGGTTATGAATTTACTGATCCCTACGACAAGCCAATACCACTATCGCCCATTCAAAGAAAACACAAACTTTGTAACTCCCACTGCTAGTTAGAAAGTTCCCAAATGCTGCAAAAATGAAGGAATTCGGTCAGTCGAGAAGTTACAAAACTTCCAAACTTCGTAACAAGGTTCTTAAGTTACATAAATCACCGATGCCATGACAACGAAGGAGATCAGTTAGTTGGGAAGTTATGAAACTTCCAAACTCTGCGACAAGGTTACAAACCTAGGAACTCCAGTGATCGATCGGCAATGAAGACTTGAATAGAGATACAAGCCAACAAGTTGTGACATAATTTCCAACAAGACTCCATTCAAATTGTTTATATGGCCATAGTCCAAGAGGTATTTCAGAATTAATGGAGCTTGAAAATACAGAGGGATATAAGAGAAGTGTTAAAGGAGAGGAGTTTGCCAAACATATGTAAGATTTACACTAGCAATTGAGAGAAAAACTCAACTAGAGCAACCAATAGTATAAAGAGAAAGATGATTTGAAGAGGTGAGAAAATAATTTTAAAGTGGGAGATATGGTATTGGCACATCTACGAAATGAAATATTTACTAGCCATGACTACAACAAGCTCAAGTGGAAGAAGATTGGACTGAGCAAGATTATTAATTTTTTTTCACCAAATTCTTATGAATTGGAGCTACAAAAAGGTTTGGAAATATCTCCCATGTTTAATGTTTGAAATTTTCATACTTACTATGAGGGAGAGACATCACAATAGTAAAGAAAAGAGAAAATACTACTAGAAAAATGGAAGGAGCAACTACTCCAGAAAGAATGAGAGGAAATTGAAGATAATTTAGATTCTAGAGTGATTAGAAAGACAAGAGGCAAGGAGTATAGTGAGTATTTAGTGAAATGGAAGGGTAGACGAGTGGGGGATGCAACGTGGATAAGCCTAACAAAGCTAGAATCAATCTAGTTAACACAAGATGATAGAATTGTTGACCCGTAGCAACAATACCATTAACCCACAACAATACATAGTTTTATACAATGATTAAGGGCTCACAACTTTTTTTTTCTAGCCAAGTAGTTTCATGTAGGGGCATCATAATATTTTGTTTGACATTTTATTTATCTGGGCACCACTACCATACTAAGCCATTGAGTTTTAAATTTAAAATTTGACCTTTTTGTTTGTTTGGGAGCAACAAATATATCCCTTTGAGCTCATTTAATGAGCAACAACAAAGAACATGACAAAAGGGAAAATTTGGGAAAGAATTTTGAAGCCATGAAAGAATAGTTGGGGGAATTTATGGAAGATTTTAAACATTGCAGCTGTTGAGGTAGGATTTTTGGAGAATTTTGAGAAGTTTCTAGGTTTCTAGTTTTGGGAAGAATAGAGTAGAGAAAAGAAGAGAACAACAAAGAAAGAGGGTTCAAACCAACAATACTTAGGTAAGATCAAAGGATACAAAAGGGAACATAGAAAAGGAAGTGGAAGAAGGAACAACAAAAGAGAAACCAAGGACAATAGTAGCATCATAATAGATAAGAAGAACAAAGAGGAACAATAGAGGGAAAATTATGTTATGCAACTACTATGTAAATGCATGTAAAAGAGTGTAAAAAAATGTATTTTGAATATAAAATAATATTATCTTCTCCATATTTGTTATCTTTGTGCATGTTTTTGTGAGTATTTTTTGAAATGAGTTTGTTGTTCTAAATGTGTGCAATGTTGTGTGCAAGTCTAGATTATTTTGTGTTGCTAAAATTGTTGAAAGTCACCTATAGGCATCACTACAGCTACCCACAACAATAGTCTATTTTTGATAGAAAATTAGTTATTGTCCTTGTGTAGACACTCAAAATATCCTAATCGACATCATGCACTTGATTCACTAACACCAATTCTTCATTAATCATTTCCACACTAACCAATTCATTGAATAATCTTTAATTAATTAATTAAATTTATCAAAATTTCCTTCTTAATCAGATAATACACTTTATTGGATTATTTCATTAAAATCCTATTGTTCTTCGTTTAATTATATAAATCAATTTTATTTAATAAAAATCCTAAAGTTCTTACATCCTCTCATTTGATTTAAATAAACCCAAAACTTTAAAACAAATGTCATAAATCAACTAAATTCATCTAAGTTAATTAAAATCCTAAATTAACTCCTAACATTAAACCCCCATTCCTCTAGCTTTTAACTCCATGCTAGGGTAAGTCAACCTTGGTCAAGTTGCACGTGTAATCAATTTATTTGATTTACTAATTACCCTATTTTCGTTCAAAAATAGCATATTGTTTGAATATTCCACCCACATGACTTTTCCCTCCTAAAGGACTTTTGTCCTCCACCTTGGCATTAAAGGCTCTTACATGTCCTCTTTTTTGAGCCACCTTTGCATTAAGGGCTCTTACACCTCCTCTTACACAAGCCGCCTATTGGCATTCATTCCTCTCACACATTCCATCTACCCAGATGCGCTCACACATGTGTGAGCACATCTCCTCTAAGATTCATTAGCATGTTGACAAGTGGCATCATGCCATTGGTCCAAAATTTAATCCCACATTCTCCCCATTTTTCACTCTTCAACCCTTCTTCCTTATAAATAGAGGCCTTCTCTATTGATTGAGGATCCACAATCATCCACAATTTTATGCAAGGCTATTATTTAGAATATCATCCAAGTTAGCATAGAATTTCTCCATCATAGCTAGGTTCTTTCCATTTTGTTCATCACACATTCATCATAAAGCTTATCAAGGGATTGCGAAAGGGCTACTTTCCACATCAAAGTAGCACCAATCCACTAGGGGATAAGGTATGCACCATGATTTTTTTATGCTCTCAATTACTTTATTTGATCTTTTGTTGTTTTTCTTGCATTATGAAGCCTGTTGGAATATTTCATAGAGATGCTTGTTCTTGTTTGCTCAATTTGACTAACCATACTAATATTTGTTTGTTGTTGAGTGAAGTATAAGGAGAAACATCTACACCTTGAAACTTATTTTATGCCTCTTAAACCTTCAATTTGACTTGCAACATGTGTGTAGACCTCTGTAAAGGTTGTGTGAAGTTGCTCATAGTAACAAAACCTTCCTTTCCACCTATTAGCTCATTTTTTAAGTGAGTTTTTAGGCGCCTACATGGAGGTGGCTGTCATCACTATGGTACCATGGATTCTATATCCTTATGTCTAAGTTAAAATAATCTTGGCTTAATAGAGTCAGTGTCTTATAATTTTCCCCTAAAATTGTAACAAGGTATTGGTTGTTTTCTAAGAACCAAGTTGATCTTTAGAATTTCCTATGGAATTTCCAATTCCAATCCTTAGCAACCCAAAGGGATTGGCCAATGAATGAGTGAAAGAAATGATGCTTTCCTCCTACACTTTGTGCTCTGCAAAAGCTGAGGGGTAAAAACACAAATTTGTGTCACACTTTCAACCAACTTATCAACACAATTGAATTTGAGTATTTCTAACTAAAAATCAATTTTGGTCAAACATATGATCTAGTAAGATTCATTCTAGCTAAGTTAGATACTTCCATAACTCTTTCAACTAAAATTGTTGGCTAAAAATATATGGAGCACCAGTTTGAATCCAATTTACCAAAAAAATAAAAATATTTGAAAACATGAAGTTTCAATAATTCCTACTAATGTAAAAATATTTATTATTTAAATATAAAATACCCTTTTGTAGATCCATAAGTGTAGTTTTAAAAAATATATTTATTTTAATAGTTTAATTATTATTTATATTTTATATTTTATTTTTACTAAAAGTAGGTTATCAACACAAAATATTAGGTTGATTACCATGCCAAGGAAAAATACTAAATCTTATTATAAAAAAATGAAAAAAATATGTACTAGATAAAAGAATATATTTCAAGATGGTATAATTTTTTTTCCATTTTAGATAAATATTTAATATGAAAGTTGATGTTCAATGGAAACAACTATTTTTTGATTCACACACATTTTAATATATTTATTTAAAAATATATATTTATCAAAATTGGAAAAAAATATATCCATGCACTATTATTTCAAGTTATAAATACACACAAAAAAGTTGAAAGAAAACAAATAAAATTTACTATAAAAAGTTTGAAGTCCCATGCAACTTCATTTTTCAACATTTTATCAGCAACTAAATTATAGTGTTAATTTATTAAAAATTAGTTTAAAATAATTTTTTAATTTTTTAAAAAAAATACAAATATAAAATATACTAAAAAATACATATTTTACCAGTTTACATCATTTCAAAATTCAAAACATATATGCCACTTTTTAGTGATTCAAGTTTAAAAGTTGGATCACCATTTGCCATTTCCTTTATAAAGTGTGACATAGCTTTGTGCTTTTTCCCCAAGAGGGTGATCCCACAATGTCCAAGTTAAAGACCTCTGCACCTAATATCCAAATACATTGTAAAGAACAAATGAATTCCCATGTAATAGCTCAACAAATGGAATGTATCAAAGAAGTTGGTTGCTTCTTAACAACACTCTACATTCAGAGCATGAGAATGGTGAAACTTAACACGAAATAATAACAATTGTAACTCATTTAAAAAGTTTGTTTATAAAAGTGATTTGCTACTGATTTGACAAAGAAATTGTATTATGAACATTCATTTAGATCAGTGCCTCATCTTATGAATGGAGTCAATCCCAAAACCTATACAATCTGATAACAATTTAACACATAACATCATTTAAGCTTCAAAAATACTACATTACAACATTTCAACATTATATTCTCAACCACAACTTCTTACTAATATCCTAGCACTCAATTGACACAAACTTGTAGCTTCACCCAAGAATTTGCATTAATTATTTGAATTAATAAGCAAGAACAAAACTATACATCCATTGGAAATCAATGGAGACAAATAAGATAATCCTTGATTATTGATCTGAAAAACTTTGGAGTGTGCTTACTCATCTTTAAAGTTCTTCACTTAATTAGATTTGAAAACAGTTATTTAACTTACTTGAATCCAAATCTATGCCAAGATCTTTAATTAATGGTTTGAATCCAATATGCAAATTCAATCCATCAATCTACTGAGCTCACTAATTAGTTCACTTAAACAATTTAACTTAATTCAAGTGTAGAATAAAGAACCATAATCAACCATGAAAACACATAAAAATCATAGAAGCTAAAAAACCATATGACAAGAGAGAGTTGATAACGGAGTTCACCAGACTCTGGCTACGTCTTTGGATTTGTTTGAACATGTATCATTTTATTCCTTCTTATGCAAGATGCTAGGACCTTCTCACAAGTGTTTACATACAAGCTACCTTCTCCTTAACCAAAGATTCAAGAAGGCACTTCACACAAGTGGCTTTACTCCAGACATCAAAAGGATAAATTCCTTACAATGCAAGCTTCTACATAGCTCTCTCAAAACTCCTACAAAGCTTCTAGCCTCAGACTAAGCCTACAATTCTTCTCCCAAGTCCTCTTGCCAAGATTCCCCTAACTTGAATTCTTGAGAATTTCATGATAGAATGCCTCCTTAACACTCTCTTTTATATTTGAAAATTTCCCCATTTGGGCTAAACCACCATTTTGGCTTTTTTTCCCCTTTTAAGGGAGTTAAACAATTTCCCCATTTTAAAATAAAAATAAT
>VDFB02160652.1:0-26751 GCA_007258455.2 Sequoia sempervirens | reverse complement strand
ACAACTAGATTTATAGTCCGCAACAAAGGACTATAAACGATTGTAGGGGAGAAGCCAAAATGATTAAAGTATGATAGTTCTAGAGGGAAGCGAAGGTAGCTATTGAATGGTTAGCCATAGTCCATAACAAAAGATGGGTCATATTAATTTTTTCCCTTATGATTGTCAATTATAGTATTTTCATTTAATGTAATTAGGTATGGTAAGTTCATTACCTTTATAAATGGTCAAATTCAAAAAAATGGCAGAGTAGAGGGTGGTACACGATTTCCCCCGAGCAAGCATTTTTCATGGAAGTCAAAACCCAAAGGAGATGCGTGACGAAGAAGGGGATGGATGGAATTCTTCCCTGGTTATTGACATCTTTGAGGAGACGATGGAAGATTATGAACTATTAACAAATTCTGCTATCATTTGTAGACTGGTTGGGCCAAGATTCAATAGGGACCAAATAACTCAATGGATGAATTTGAATTGGAAAAAACATATTGTTAAGTTTTTTCAACAATTTCTTAATTGTCGCTTTTCTTTCAAATGAAGAGTATGGAGATGTTCTGCAAGGAGGACTCTGAAAAATTAACAATTAACCCCTATATATGTAGAAGTGGCTTCCAAGATTCAACTCGAGGAAATATGATCCATACAAGGAGCCAATCTAGATAAGACTATGTACAACCTCCCCTCAAAATTTTGGTCAGAGGATTGATTGGAAAAGATAGGGAGATCTCTAGGAACACTAATCAACATAAACCTTGATCTATTAGAGAATAACTCTTATTTGTATGCATGCTTATAGATTGCAACTATCAATCCAATCCCCCCGAATATCATCCTCAAATCGGGACAGGATGACTGGTTAGAAATGGTGGATGTTGAAGAAAATAAGGCTTACTACCTTAATTGCAATAGAAGGAATCATGCTATTGCTCAATTCCTCAAGAAGGATCAAAGAACTGGCACAAGAATTAAGGAAAAGGAGAAGCAGGACTCATGACTGGAGAACTAATCTGCCATGCCCAATATGTTTGCGGCCTCTCCCGCAAGGCCGAAGGCTGAAGCTATGACTAAGGAGGTGATGGTGCCATTATTGCAAGAAGTGCATAATAGCTCAGTGGTGCCATCAGGATGAAAAATTATTGTAAGGTAACCAAAAAACCCTTAAGGAATTCACGAACTTCAAAGAAAAGAACACACAAGAAAGGATCGTGGACAATGCGATGACGAAAAATCTGCCAGTCAGAAAATGACTTTGATCCCAAGGAGGATACCAACTTTGATGAATTGGGAACAAAAAATCCAAGGAATATTTCATAATTTTCCTCGTGCATCCTAAATTGCAATATGGAAATTGATAAGAGGAGAGGTAGGAAATCACACAAGCAATTGAGAGAGGAATTGACTAAAGAAAATGGTATTACTAGTGTCAAAGATTTGTTGTTGGGTTATAAGGGAAGAAGTCCCTACCTTCAAAATCCATGAAGTTCACAACATGGTTTATAAGGGGCTTAAAATGCCCCTAACATGTGATGCTCAATCAAGCGTTGAATAGTGAATGGAGCTGCCGACATAGTGATAATACAAGATATCGAATTAGGGTCTAAGGATAACCAACTCTCTTTCACATTAGACCTTTGTTAAGGGGAACTGGTTGTATATTGTCATGGATTCTATTGGTAGACTTGGTGTTGATTGGATACGATGGTGGGGAAATCTACCAACAATGTAAGAATGTATGAGAAAATATGATGGTGGGAAAATCTACAAACAATCAAGGGGCATCATCAAAATTAATAGTTATTGGTTGGAGGTGACTTAAATAATGTAAGTTGGCCTATTGGTTGACTTCACCAATCAGATGCTTAAATCTCTGTTTCATTGGGAGGTCAAAGGGAAATTTGGTTGTCTCAGGTGTGGAATGCCTAATCTAAAACATAGTTGGCAAACTCATAAAAATTGTATGTGGTACAATTTAGGTCACATAGCTCAAAGCTACCACTGATGAGCTATGGTATTGTCTACACAATATGGATGTTGATGGCACTTGATGACTGAAGGGAAATTGATTTATCCCAGAATGAACAACTGAGATTAGTAAGTGTCTTCAGTAAAAAAAAAATTCTTTAGAGAACCTCAAAAACACGTACTACTATGCCATAAAGTAGAATCAAACACAGTTTATTTCCCACCATTAATCCTTAGAGGAAAGCTCATGCAATTTTAGATCATGCAAGATCAACCAGTTTCAACAAAATGCATTAAACAGATTCAATAGACATAATCATTAAACATGAAAAAATAGAAGACATGAACACAAAGATTTACATGGGGAAAACCCTTTCGGATAAAAAACCACACACTCCAAAAGTATATATCCATTGTATTATTCATCAACCAAATACACAGTTACAATACAATTGCAGGCTTCGAGTCTTTACATGGAGATTTATATCCTATTCCATCTAGAGAAAATCCGGTAGCATAACCCCTGTGAATTCAGTCTCTCCTCTCACAACTCCCCAAGCAGAAAATCATATTTATAGAGTTTATAATGTACAAATTAAACATTTATAAATCAACTGTCAAAACTCAACATGAATATAGAAAATGTCTTCATGCACAACTCCACCTATAAAATCAACTTTCCAACTTGTTTCATCGGGAGGTCAAAGGGAAATTTGGTTGTCTCAGGTGTGGAATGCCTAATCTAAAACATAGTTGCAAACTCATAAAAATTGTATGTGGTACAATTTAGGTCACATAGCTCAAAGCTACCACTGATGAGCTATGGTATTGTCTACACAATATGGATGTTGATGGCACTTGATGACTGAAGGGAAATTGATTTATCCCAGAATGAACAACTGAGATTAGTAAGTGTCTTCAGTAAAAAAAAAATTCTTTAGAGAACCTCAAAAACACGTACTACTATGCCATAAAGTAGAATCAAACACAGTTTATTTCCCACCATTAATCCTTAGAGGAAAGCTCATGCAATTTTAGATCATGCAAGATCAACCAGTTTCAACAAAATGCATTAAACAGATTCAATAGACATAATCATTAAACATGAAAAAATAGAAGACATGAACACAAAGATTTACATGGGGAAAACCCTTTCGGATAAAAAACCACACACTCCAAAAGTATATATCCATTGTATTATTCATCAACCAAATACACAGTTACAATACAATTGCAGGCTTCGAGTCTTTACATGGAGATTTATATCCTATTCCATCTAGAGAAAATCCGGTAGCATAACCCCTGTGAATTCAGTCTCTCCTCTCACAACTCCCCAAGCAGAAAATCATATTTATAGAGTTTATAATGTACAAATTAAACATTTATAAATCAACTGTCAAAACTCAACATGAATATAGAAAATGTCTTCATGCACAACTCCACCTATAAAATCAACTTTCCAACTTGACTCCTCATCAGAAAAAGAAACTGCAAGTTGTAACTCAAAAGACAATGTGAGAAAATTAGCAACATTCAATATATAAAAAAATCAATGCTATGGGAAAAATAAAAGGTTGAGACACCTTTTTCCTAACATTCTCCCACTTGTTGAACACCTTTGAAGAGCCCATGAAAGTAACTAGATTTAACTGCTAAGAGTTGATTGATGAAAATACATCATCACAACCATACATGCAATCACAAGAATCTCGAACAATGCTTTCATGCTCCAACCAAGACACCTACAAAAACATCCAAGATGTCCACCATCTCAAGAAACAGTTCCTACCATCCTTCAAGATGCGTGTTGTCTTTTGAAACTAAAACAAAAAGCAAGAACTTCCACTCATCAAATGATCAATCTTTAGTCGATTCCTTTAGATTTCCTCAAGCTTCTCAAGCTAAGAAATCTTCATAGAAGAAATACCCAAAACTAGAAACACTAGGAATTCTTACATGCATCAATATGCAAGCACATGCAAGCCACATGTGACTCCATACAAGTACATGCAACACACATGCAAGTATATGCAACTCACAAACCTGCACATGCAAGCAAAAAGAAAATCCTGGAAGAAAGCTCTGATACCAATTGAAGGGAAATTGATTCATCCCAGAACAAACAACTCAGATCAGTAAGTATCTTCGGTAAATAATGTTTCTTCAAAAAACCTCAAAAACACGTACTACTATGCCATAAAGTGGAATTAGACAGTTTATTTCCCACCATTAATCCTTAGAGGAAAGCTCATGCAAGATCGGTCAATTTCAACAACATGCATTAAACAGATTCAATAGACAGAATCATTAAACATGAAAAAATAGAAGACATGAACACAAATTTATGCGGGGAAAACCCTTTTCGATAAAAAACCCCACACTCCAAAAGCATAGATCCATTGTATTATTCAATAACCAAATACACAGTTACAATACAATTGCAGGCTCCAAGCCTTTACATGGAGATTTACATCATGTTCCATCTGGAGAAAATCCGGTAACATAACCCCTGTGAATTCAGTCTCTCCTCTCACAACTCTTCAAGCAAATTATCATATTTATATAGTTTACAATCCACAAATTAGACATTTCTAAATCAACTGTCAAAACTCAACACAAAAATAGAAAATGCTTTCATGCACAACTCCACCTATAAAATCAACTTTCCAACTTGACTCCTCATAAAAAAAAAAGAAACTGCAAGTTGTAACTCAAAAGATAATGTGAAAAAATTAGCAACATTCAATATATAGAAAAATCAATGCTATGAGAAAAATCAAAGATTGAGACACCTTCTTTTTCCTTAACAATGATTTGCATTGGGGAAATTATGCACCACCATTCGGCCAACTAGAATTCTCTGCCCTCTCCCCCTATCATTCAGAAGTGGTTGGAAGTCATAAAAGTCTTCACGATAATCCATATTTATCAGAAAGAAAACTCGACGATGAACTCACTTGCTAAATACAACGTCTCTCAGTCTATTTTGGCATTAACATGTACCACTTATGCTTCTTGGTCATCTTTGGGTTGGATTCCCTTTTAGTGGAAGCACCAAGTGTTCCTTTACATGACTACGCCACCTCTCATCCAGTCCTAACTAATAAAGGCCTACCACAGTGGAACTTAATACTCACTTTGGATCACGAGCATATCCTTGCAAAATATCCCATAAGATTGTCTCAGAACTTTTTGTTTAGACTCGAGTGATAATAAATATGTTTTCCTTCCCTTCAATTAGAAGACTATGGAGGTCATTTGTATGTGCACGTTGGCTTAGGGCAACCAAAGTCCCCCTTCTAAAGAGATGCGTAATCAAATTAAAAGGCTTTTTTCTAAAATGTTCAAAGGCTATGGCTAGTGCAATTGGCATGATTGTGGTCAAATTCATGATGCTGAAACATATAATGACTTCTTTACCAACCTAATCCAAGGTTTTGGCTTTCAGGAATTAGTTGAGGTCCCTGTGGTGTTATTGAAAAATGGTGATGCCCTGAATGCAATGAGGGCCATTGAATGCATCGAAACCACACCGAAGGAGGGTCACATTGCAGGTCTCTTTGACACAATCACTACCTAGAATAAGAAGGATACAACAGAGGCTCTAAAGCTGTATAGAGAAGGAATAGGCAGAAAGAATAGGCTCTAAGACCTTTTTTCTTTTTTTTTGATTCATCATAGGGACCTTTTGGGTTCAAATATGTCAATCAGGGCGGCTGAGCTTGCAGAGGGAATATGCTCTCTTAAATCTCTTAACCACTGATTTTTTTTGGATGTAAAATAACAAATGTAATCCCTTGTTTTCAGTTTTTAATACAAAGGAGCTATCTCCACTAGTAGCACTTATTTATCAAAAAAAATTTAAAACAAACATGTTATTATACTTATTTAATCTTGAATTTTTAAAGCCAATCTATTTATGTTTTTTTTTTTTATAATACATTAAATAATTATAAATATAAGGTGCTAATAATAAATGCATGCAACTACTATGTTGTTCCACTAAGTTAGAATATAAGCATTGAATATCCTAAAATATACATTATAATTATTAGCATATTATGTACATAATTTTAATAATTAATATTAATGTATTTTGAATGATTATGTAATTTTCTTATTAATATATTAATATTTACAAAATATATCTAAAGTAGCATATCTATCCTATAAAATAGTCTATATAGAAAACATCAAGAGATATCAATTGCGGGAATCCAAAATGACAATAATATTAATATTGTGTGTTTGTAATAATTTTCATTAGTTGCATCATAATTTAATATCATTGAATTATATTATAATATACAATAAGATTGTCATCATCATTTACTCTATTATGCAAAAAGATACACATAAGCTCGCTTATCAGACTTTCCAAATCACAAACAAAAGGAAATAGACTAAATTGTGTGGGTTGACAACTTAATCTATCTCATCATCTTTAGAATAAATGCACTCCCAAAAAACCATCTTGTCTCGTGCCCAAGTTGCATAACTTCACCCAAAAATGCACAACATACTATACCAGGAACCCATCATCTACCAACTTTCGTTTAGAACAAATGGAAACTTAAAAATTATATTTTTTATCTCTCCTACCCTTGATGGCATTAGCACAATGTATCATAACCTAGAAAACTTACCTCTGACCTCAAAAGCTTAAAGTTTAAACTATTTTTTGGGCTTTTAGAAAATGTATTGCTTCCCAATTTAAGTTTAAGAATTTTCTCCTACATTTTTTCTTTGCACCAGCTTTTCACCATCACTCTAGTTTTTCATGAATTTCGTGATAATCCTCTTCAAAACGTGTATCTTGTAATCAATTTCATCACTACTCCGCAACTTTATGTGAATTGTACAAAAACCATAATCCTCTTCAAAACGTGTATCTTGTAATCAATTTCATCACTACTCCACAACTTTATGTGAATTGTACAAAAACCATCTTCAGTACAAATGCCACAATTGGTACACAATTTTACAAGTATAAAGCATTTAGTGAGTACAATTTATGTGCCAAACTCACAAAAAAGTAACACACTTCTACAAAAATTATGTATGTTTAAGCAAATAGAGAAACTTAATTTAAAATGTAAGCACTCAAGTATGTTAGTGTTTCACATTGACATTAACAATTACTAACATTCTTGTTGATGATGACAACCAATCAAGGCATAATTTTTTAAAACCACAAAAAGTACAAGACAAATATTGCACCACATATGATCAATTCCCGAATCAGAAAGCTTTATCTTTAGATAAATGAACAATTTTTTCCTCTTTGATTACATTTATTTCCCTGCAAAAGTTGCAATGGAGCAACTAGAGGGCACTTCACTCACAAAATTTTCAATCAATTCCCAATGAGGGGATAATAATGCTCTAGGTGTAAATGAAAAGGTCAATGCAACAGATCTATAAAACCTGGAGTAAGTCTAACCCTAGTTTCTAGGACTAGTATGTTAGAGGCACTGTGCAGGAACAATCTTATTCATAATCCATACCACCCATGCCACCACCACCTCCCATAGCTGGAACATAAAATAATTAAATATAAGGTGCTAATAATAAATGCATGCAACTACTATGTTGTTCCACTAAGTTAGAATATAAGCATTGAATATCCTAAAATATACATTATAATTATTAGCATATTATGTGCATAATTTTAATAATTAATATTAATGTATTTTAAATGATTATGTAACTTTTTTATTAATATATTAATATTTACAAAATACATCTAGAAATTATATATAATATGTAACTTCCATTTATTTCCATTATCCTAGAATATAAGCATGCAGTATTCTACAATATAGGCATTGGTTATTAAAAGTGTTGCATGTTATATTATTTTTATTTACTAAAAATAAGTCATCATTCTGATAATTAGTTTATTAATTCATTTTAATCAAATTTAGTGTCTAAATATATGATCAAAATATATATTTTTAATTAAAAATTAATATTTTAAAATATTAAAATAAAATTATTTTTAAGAAATATTCATGTCTAATAATATATTTATATTATATCTAAAATGTACAATTATAAAATCAATGTACTAACATTTATATAATTCTAATAATTAATATTAATGTGTTTATATTATTATGTAAAGTTTTTATATTTTTTAATTTTTAATTTGTATTTTGTTTTTTTAATATATTACTAATGCTATCTTTTAATTTATAAAATATATGTTTATGAATTATTTATATTTTTAATAATATTTATTAAATAAAAAACTAAAAAATTCAAATAAACATGTTATTTATTTATGTTAACTACATTTATATTATTGAAAATTGAAAATTAAAATATTAAAATTATTTTAATGATAATTTTAAATAAAAAAATTAAAAAATCATTCATTAAATGCTTTATAATATATTTAAATATTATTATTTTATATATTTAAAATATATAATTATAAAATGAATATAATTTATATTTATAATAATACTATTAATACATAAACTAAAAATGAAATAAATAGATTATATTTATTCTTTACTTTTTGAATTTTTAAAATTTAAAATTTATATTTATGTCTTGTGATCATTATGAGTCATTGAATTTTTATGTTTTAATTTTTTATACTCAATCAATCAAATTATAAAGGTTTTTGAAGAAATCATTTACTCATCAATAATTATGTCAATCATAATTGCATTTAGTATGAATCAAGTTCAAGGTCAAAGTCAATCCTAACAATTGTAATATTTTTAAACCTACTACAATCATGAGACATTCAACTTGTAATAATTTGTTGATCTCAAACTATTATATAGCCAATCTTCAAAGTGTTGTCATGATGCATCCATCAACTACATAATAAATACTTGTATTACAATCATACAAAAAGAAGTGGCTACAATACATATGACTTGCAAGAATCTATTATTTCAAACTATTATATGACTTTCCCTAATCAATATTTCACAAATAATTTATTGACTAACCAACAAATACAATTACTACAATACTAGATAAGAAAGTACTCACCACTACGTGGCACTTGTTTAATGTATAATATAATATTATTGATTGTTGCATTATATATATAATATTATTAAACCCCCGTTTACAGGGTTTCATAGGTTAATCTATCCAAGTCTCCCTAGAGGGACGTCAAATGGTAGCCACCTGATAGAGGCTGGATCAAGATACATTTTGACGTTGCAACTAAAGGAAATCCAGGTCATGCTAGTTGTAGGTGTGTGATTAGGAACCATGAAGGGGAAATTTTTCTTATATCCAGTTGGGGACTAGGTTAAATTTTTTTGACACCTCATATATAGATGTAAAGGGAGGATGGATACCACAATCTGCATGGTGGAAAGGAAAAGGTAGATGGTGTTTCATGGTGAAATATTTGACCATCAACTGATGGAGGTGTTTAAAATGTGAGTAGGTATTATTCTCCACGCTCTGTGAATGTTGTTGGGAGTTACTTATGTGGAGGGCAACAAATGTTACTAAGTGAACTTAGACATAACATCGATGTTCTTAACCATGCTTCTCGATGTGGTCCTAGAGGAGGAAGTGATAAAAATAATGATGAGGCAACTAGTGTGGTCCCACTGGTGTGGTGGCCTTAAGAATTACTTGAATTGTGTGGTCTTGGGTTGTGGTTTCATGCTAGATGGTTGTGGGTGGCCACAAATTAGTGGTGGCCAAATTGCTCCTATGGTGCCTTTCATAATTTGGGGAATGGGAATGAATGTCATGGCATGGAGTCAGGGCTTGAGCTTGGGATAAACTTCCTCAGAGGCTGTGTAGATGATGTCATTGCTAGTGAAGCCACCTAGGCCTTTGCGTTGGTATATCTCAAGTAGGAGGAAGATGAAAGGGATGGGGCAGACCAGTGAAGGAAAGTTAATTCTTTGCTTTATATCATAGTATTAAATATGCTCTATATAGGGGTGGTATGGAAATAGGTCTAATATAATAATCGTAAAGCTTATTTTGTTGGCTAGCTCATTTTTGCATAAGGTCTGTATGCAGCTAGTTCAATGCTTCAAACACTTATGCAATAATTTTTTGCTATCGAATACATGGGTGTGACCCTAATAAGCATCACCTTCAGTGATCAAAAATATATATAATAAATTATTAGTTGTACTATGATTGTAAACTATCTTATCTATCTTAAATATTAATAATGTTATTTCTATAAAAGGAAAAAAAGTCTTGAAAATGATATCTCTCGGTGTATATTATATAGATTAATATTTAAGATAGATAAAATAATAGTAATATTAATAATTATTAATTTTAGCTTAATAGGACAAAATGGTTGCATGCCTATATTATATCTTAATGGACCAAAGAATGTAGTTTTTATAATTATAGTAATTTAATGTCTTATAAGAAGTCAACATGTAATGATAATAATTATTATTTTTAATTGTTTTAATAATTTAACTTACATAATTTTTCAAAACATATCAATCAATAATTTTAAAGTAAAATAAATATAATAATAATAAAATAACTCTTTCAATTTTTAATTTTTCTATTAACAATAATATTGTTATAAATATAAATTACATTGATATTATAATTTTATATTTAAGATTCATTAAATAATATTATTTAAAAAATGATAAAACATATAATAAATGATTTTTTTTAACTAATTTATGAACTATCATTAAAATAATTTTATTTTAAAAATTATATATATATTAATATTTTTAATTTTGATATTAATAAAATTAATAGAAACATAAATACTTGCTAAAAATATATATTTATAAAGAAAACATAATATTAATAATAAAATTTATTTGAATATAAATAATAATTATAATAAACAATTAAAAAAATACAATTTAGATATCGGGGTGCCAGTCCCAGCTCAGTTGGTTAAGGTGTTCCCTTAGCAGGGCGCCCACCATGGGTTCGACTCTCCGGCGCTCCCGTGGTTACCGGCGGTGGGGGGTTATATTAGATATATTTTGTAAATGTTAATGTATTTTATAAAATTCATTCCTTAAAAAATGGGAAAATAATAGTTCACTTTCATTTTTCGTAAAAATCCCCTTCATAACACACAAAAAATTTTAGTCAATCATGTTCACAAGAAATCATTTTTAAAATTTATAAAGTTAAATATTTTACATATTCACTTTAGGGATCAAATTTTATTTAAGAACATAAAAAAATTCGTTTCTAATTAGTTCAAAACCAACTTATTAATAACTAATTAAAAAAAACTCGTGACAAATACTAATAAAGTTAGAAACATGACGTCGTCAAGATTATTTGTTTTATAATAAAATATTAAGATATAGTGAGTTAATTTGTAATATAATATTATATAATTAAAAAATAATAATAGTAGATAATTACTTACCAAAAAAATAAACAAATAATTATTGTTCATATGCATTAAATTCATAGACATATATTTTAGTAGTTGAATTTTAAAATATGAAAAGGATGCTAATAGAATTTTAGTAAATTTGATTATAAAATAATATATAAATAAGATATCAAGTTATTATTGTGAAATTAAAATTAAAATTAATAATTCTAATATTAAATTAAAAAATATTAGAAATCATAATGATGATAATAGACTCTGAATAAAATGGGGTGGTGGGCCTAACTTGATTGGCTAAAGCATCTTGTTGTAGGCAAGAGGTCATGGGGTCTAGTCTCCCCATTGTCCCCGTGGTATCAAAGGCCATGTCGCGCCAGTGGTTACAAAGTATAGTCTCCCCACCATCCTCGTGGTACTAGAGGGCATGTCGTGTGACAAGGTCTAGTCTCTCCACCGTATTCTAGCCTCCCCATCGTCCCCATGGTACCAAAGGGCATGTTGGGTGACGAGGTCTAGTCTCTCCACCGTCCCAATGGTATAGGAGGGGGTGACTACCTGATTCTAATTCTTGCAATCTAAAAAAACTATAAATAAAATAATATTAGATCTATAAAGAAATTTGAAATTAAAAAATAATATTAGTAATTTTTATAATATAAAGACATATTATCATATTATAAAGAAAAAAATTTAATTATTAAAATTTAAATTATATTTTGTCCTTCATAACATCTAGTGCATGGTTAAATTATCTCAAGTGGGTGTTCATACCTTGTTAAGCATGATTTTTTATAGCTATTTTTTTTCTTTGATTTAGGGATCACGTGTACTATAATAACCATTTTTTAAAACCTCAAATAAAAGTAAATTTAAAGATATTTTAATTAAAAAAATGCATAAATAGTTTTAGTTGTAATAATATCTATCATTATAATAAGATATCTTAAATATAAAGACATCAAGATTAAAATTTGTCTAAATTAAAATAAATTACTTTTAAATAAATAAAATAATTTTCATATTAATTAAAAAAAATAGATAGATATCATGCGGCTGCTAGGTGGGTGGTCTCAGAGTTGGTGTTGTTGTCTGGGTGGTAGGAGATGGATAGTATATTGCCTAGTTGGCATGACCATGGAGTTTGGCAGCCGAGAGGTAATTAATGACGAAGATGGTGCGGGGTGGTAATAATGGTGGACGTCGTTGGGCTCGTCACATTGTCTGGGCGATTTGACATTGTTGTTGTTGTGTGGTGTTCGTTGCATTGTTGGAAGGATGGTGATTGCAGGAGGCTTAAATGTGTGAGGTTACGATGGTGATTTGTGACGGCATCACCACACGTATAGTGGGTGATGCTCGTCTTTATATTCTTGGCATTTTCGAATTCTTGGCTATCTGAGACTATGGAGACACCGATCTGCTTCAAGGCTTCTCGAAAGCTTTGGGCATTCTTCAGAAAAATTTGCTATGGAAGACTGAAGTCAGTCTTCAAATACTGGGATCCTCTGGTCCTGGAGGCTGTGCAACTTCTGTTGTTGGACCTGGAAGTGTCGAAGGCGGTGACGCTCTTGATGGCTCGTAATTTGTTGGAGGGTATGGAGGATGTGATCATAATAGCAAAGCTAGTTGTTGGGCTCCCACGCCCGAGGGACATGCACAGTGCCTTGATTCCTGGGGTTGTGGTTGGGAGGTACCCATTTCTCCTAGATCTCAAAGGAGAAGCATTGAAGGAGTATAAGAATCATGTGAGGTGTGGCCTCATTTTCCTGAAGCATCACCTTTATTTGGAACTTGCAGGTGGGGTGGATTGGAGGTGACACTTCTACGAGTATTTGCTGGCTGAAAGAGTTGAGCTGGATGAGTAACGGGCTCGACGACAGGCGCTTTTGAATAGTTATAGTTTTTTGGTTGCGTGGTGTTGGCGTTGGTGGGTGACTCCTGCTTGGGTTCGGCTAGGTGGCAAGGTTTGGTGGTTGTGAAGGTGGCATGTTCTTGGTGGTCTTCGGGCGGCTTGATACGGTGGTTTTTTGAGGGTGGTGCTTAGGTTGGAATGGTGAACATGGTCCTTTGTTACTCCTGGGTATGTATGTTTGTTTTGCAGTCAGTCGGGGTGGATAGTGTCTCCTTCATTTTATGTTTGTTTTGCAGTCAGTCGGGGTGGATAGTGTCTCCCTCATTTTGAGGTTGGGGTCTAGGGTGGTTACGTCGATGAACAATGAATGTAAGGGTTTCTTTACTCAGTTTTGGTCACAGAGATGGCACGATGTAATGGTGTTTTTTTTATATCAATAAAATCATATTTATGTAAAAAAAAATAAAAAATATATATATATATTAATTTTATTAATAATTATTATATAAAATTTAATAGCTTTACATTGATTTATATTTACATATTATTTTATATAGTAAGGATTAGATTTTATAATATTATATTTTATTTTGACACCAGGTAAATTCACAGCCAGTAATTCATTGCTAGAAAATTCACTGCCAACAATTCACTATCGAAAAATTCACCATCATGAAAAATTCACCTCAAGGAAAATTCAGAGTTTTGGAAATATATATTAAAAAATGTGTGAATTGCTAGTGGTGTATTTTCCTTGAGGTGAATTTGTCATGGCAGTGAATTTTCTCGTGGTGAATTGTTGGCCGTGAATTTTCCCGGGTGAATTTTGCTAAAGCCCTTTATTTTATTTTATTAATTATTAATTTTAATATATTATATTTTACTTTTAAAATATTAAGAGTGAAGTCTTACAATATTAAAAAATATAATAAATTAGTTCTTAAAGAATTTATTTATTTATTTTTATCAATGGCATTGATCACATGGGACATACCCATAAAAATATGAATAAAAAATTGTTGAACTAATCGCCAATGTCTCCTTTCGAATTGGGACATGGACTAACCACCTCATGTGGATCTGTTTATCTTTGGCATTGGTATTGGGTGTTAACAAGTCGGTCTTTTGGTGTAACGACAAACATGGACTAATCGCTAGTGTCTCCCTTCAGATTCAAAACATGGACTAATCACCTCTTATGGATCCGTTTATCTCTGACATTTATATCGAGTGTTAATAGGTTGATCTTTTGGCACAACGAAAAAAGATGTTCCAAAAAAATCATGAAGAAGACTGCTCTAAAGTGGAGGGCCATATAATGGATCAAACCCTTAAATAGGGGTGCATAATTTTATGCTTGAATATCCTAAATCTTAGGATAACAAAAACTTTATAGTTCATATCGACACCATCTATTATGATAATTTTTTCTATGATTCTTGACTACCCATTTTATCATGGAAGCACAAAGTAATAAAAAAAAGGATATTTGACAGTTTTTCCTTCTTCCCCCACTTGATCAAGGTC
Organism: Sequoia sempervirens; assembly: GCA_007258455.2. Classification (NCBI taxonomy): domain Eukaryota; kingdom Viridiplantae; phylum Streptophyta; class Pinopsida; order Cupressales; family Cupressaceae; genus Sequoia; species Sequoia sempervirens. The sequence continues at coordinate 12,070 of VDFB02160652.1, read as the reverse complement.
CAATCATTTGTAATATCCTTACATGATTCTTCATTGCCAATTTTTTGGCTACTCTCCTTCAAGGGTGGATTCACACCACTAGGAGCCATAATGTCCTCTAATTTAGAGAAGAATTGACTTTATTAACACCAGTAGGGACCACATGGCCTTCTTTGAGTTTGTTGCAGCCTTAATGGCACTGGAAGCCTTATTGATCTGCTCACATTTAGATCTATTGCACACCACCCTTTTGTGCCAATGTTGAGGTTTTCTCACGTGGCCTTGGTTTGTTGGGCACATCAGAATTAGTGTTTGCAAAAGGGAAAATGTGTTGATGATTGGGGTTAGCCCCTTTCCACCAAGTGACATGTTTTCTTGAATCAACGAATTTTATTAAAGTAGAAGAATACTTTGAGCATGTCTTTGCTTTATGCCCTGTAGCATAACAATGCCTACACCTGAAAGCAATTACTTCATAATCTAGTATTTTGATTTAAAAAATGGAGTTAGTTTTGATTTTAACCTCAACAGAAAGGGGATGAGCAAGATCCATTTCTACAAGAATTTGTGCAAATGTGAGTGAGCATAGAGTAAATGTGGAATGGTCTTCTGAAAATGTCAGTCTAGAAATGTACGTATCAATGGAGTTACCTATAGAACATTGACATGAAGATCCCCATGAATATAATGGCATATTTGGTAATCGCACCTAAACTGGAGCTACATAGGAGGTTTCTGTGAAAGGGTTAAAATTTGGATGTCATGGTTTCATGCCCATAAAATAATTATTCTAGCTCAACGCCTTTCCATAGCAGGTAGCCTTGTCCTTAGGGAGCTCACATGGAACATAGAAGAAGCCTTTAATGTAAGTACCAATACAAAGTTCACCCTCAATCAAAGGTTTCTAATGTTTTAAAACTTCTTGAGGACGTTGGCCCAGCGCAATGCCTAGTCATGTGTTGAGCCAATGCCTCACCCCTGGTATTTAACAAAAAGGGAAGTCTGCCTACCAATTTTCCCGAAACGAGCAACCTGCGAAGGTCACATGAATGTGGAACCCCAACGCCGAGTTGTGCTGCCACAACCACCTCTTTGACACCGCCTATGTACTTTGTTTGATCAATAATCTGGCCATTGCCAGCACCATCCCCTTTGAGACGCTTAAGTCCAATTAATCTTGAAGAAATATCCGAGTTTACTCTGTAAGTGACCTCGACATGCATAAACCAATTATCGTTTATGGCTCACTAGCCTGATCGGCGTCTATCGATCTATTGCCAAGACACTCCATCCCATGGATAAATAGACAAATGGATGCTCCAACATTAATTTCACCTCAAGTTGTCTTGCAGTGTAGGGGAGAGGGGCCTATAGTGGAGCACCCTAACTATGCGTTTCTCAAAATTCTACATGGAAATTCTACAACAGTTTATTTGGCAACTCATGTGCTTCTCTATTTCGTTTTAGGGCCACATCAGCATGCTTTTTGTTGAGGTATCCAAAAAGGCCCAAAAAAATAGTGAGACCCATAGTGGTGCACTAAGTCATGTTTTATTGGTGTGCTGATGTGGCATCACATGATTTGTCACTTTGCATACTTTATGGATAAAATGTGTTTTGCAATTGGATATTAAAGTGCTCCACTATGGGGCCCACTGAGAACTATTTCTATCCCCACAATTGGAATCCCCCCTTTCTTTTAGGAGAACTTGCTTATGAGTAGACCGAGTGAGGTACAACAATTAATATCACCCTTGATATTAACTGGAGACGGATGTCGCTGTTGAGGCAATGCTCTATTGATTCTTCCCATCTGCACCATCATTTGCAAGCCTGTCCACCTCCAAATTAGCCTCTTTGTATAAATGGCTTATGGAGAATTTAGTGAAACTACTAAGGAGCTTAATTGTTGTATCCAGAACAACCTACAACTTCTAGTTTAAGACTTTCTTGGACCTCACTATGTTCACCATTAGAGTTAAATCCCCCTCAACTTTGATGTTTGTTATTTTTAATTCTAGACATAAACATAGGCCACAAATGAGAGCATTAAATTCCACCTCATTATTTGTTCCCACAGGCAAAGACCTCAAGAGCCAGCCAATAACTTGCCCATTCCAATTTCTCACTATGCACCCAACACATGAGGGACCTGGATTTCCTGTAGAGGCCTCATCAAAATTTAGTTTGAAGCTGCCATAAGTGGGAGGAGACCATTTAGCGTTGGCTCACAAATATTTAGATTTCCCTTCACCGACACCAACTATTGGTGGAATAAGTAGTCCAAACCATTTTTTTTTGCATTTTTGCATCCCATTCAATGAAGGATGTGTTTTGAGTATTTTGGCTACCCACCTTGGAATTCACTACTTTCACTATGGCTGCCTCAACCTTATTTAAAAAGGAAGGAAAATTCATCTCCTTCTCTTGAAACAACCTCCTATTTCGTTCCTTCCTTAGTTCCCAAACAAGTATGGAAGGACTGGTGACTCATAGGCTTGAAAAGAACACTGATTTGTTGATTAACAACCATCCCATGAATAAATTGAGAATGTCAATGGGAAAAGCACCCACCCAACCAAGCTTGGCACACAACCACTTCTAACATTCCTGAATAAAGGGGCGGCTTAGTAATAAATGATTAGTAGTCTCTTCTTTTTCTTTGCACATGCCACATCTAGAAGGACCTTGATACCCCATTTTAATGAATTTATCTATTGTTAGAATCTTACTTTGCAATGTAGACCATCAAAAAGCTCTCACTCTCGGGAGGTAGTTTTTGTGTCAATAGAGATGAAAGGGTAGTGTTGTTGCTACATCATACTTATGTAAAGCTTTCTCACTAATAATAATTTTAATATTATATAAAACAAGTGACACAATGCGTCGAGTTCCTGCTGCCTAGCAAAGAGATTTTAGGTTGGCAAGGGAAGGGTTAATATGGTTCAAGATTTGTAAAAGAAATTGTTAGAGTTTTGTATTGAGTGTAGAAAACGAGAACCAATGGAATTGAAGAGTATATGATGTGAGAAGCAAAATATAGAGGGTAGAGTTTGCTATTGATTACTAGAACTTGATTTAATGTGAAGGTTGAGAGTTTATTTGTGAAGGTAGTAATAGGGAATTGGGCAAAGAGATTGTCATATTGTAAGAAACAAAGAAGGGCATATTTAAAAAACTATTTAGTAAACATATTTATTTGTTAACATGTTAATTGTTTTGAGTAGATATGTAACACATAAAAAATCAAAATATTAGTGATAAGTTGAAAATTTAAAAGCATTTTAGAAAATGAAGATATTAAAAATATAAAAGTATTTTAATTTATTGTATATACAAGACATTTAAAATAAATATATTAGTAATAGACTGAAAATTTAAAAGCATTGCAAGAAATGAAGATATTAAAAATATAAAAGTATTTTATTTTATTTTATATACAAGACATATAAAATATAAATATTAGTAATAAGTTAAAAATCGAAAAGTATTTTATTTTTTTTAATACCATATTATTATGTTCAATTAATAGTAATATTTTTGAATATTTTAACCATGTCTATTTTTTTTATATCTCTAAATTAAATTCATTTAGTTAAAAAACTAATTATAATTTTTTTAATTTATTGTGAATTTAGAAAAGAACATATGCCAATGAAAAATTGGCCATAAAAAGTAAAGTTCATAGGAATAACAACTTTATAGCTAAACTGGAGGTTTAAATATTAATTAATTATTTTGCAAATATTAATCCATTTTCATTATTGAGAAGTATAGCACCAAAAACAATACATTGAGGCTAGTGGTATGGATCAATCTCAATACCTCGTTGTGCCGTAGAAAATTGGACTCTCTTGAGAAAAGAGACAATTTCATGCATAATTGGACCCACTTTTGAGTCCCCTCACATCATTTATCCTTCAAAATAGCATTTATAGGCCCCTTAGACGTATTAATTTTGATCTAGAGGCCTGTTTCACCTAAGAAATCACATAAAACCCGACAAACAACATTTAATGACATCATACCTCAACAACCCACCTTCAAACAACAGTAGTGGGACCCATTCGCCACCTTGGGAAAATGAGTCCCCTCTAGTGGGACCCATTCGCCAAAGGTGGGGAATGAGTCCCCTTTGGGGGAAAATTCAAATTTAAGCGGGAATTTAATCAATTTTACTTTTATTTTCGGTGAATGTCGAACTCTTAGGTCTAATTAATGGGAAAATAAGGTGTTGTTGCTTATAAATACACATTTCAAGTCATTTTACACATCTATCATCTTTTATCATCTTTTTATCATCTCTCGAGAGCAATTTTTAGGGTAAAGTCTTCTACAACGAGTTTCATTAGCAAAAGTTTAAGGTTTAGGGCAACAAACTAGGGTTTTTGTAGGTCTTGAAGCTCACTTTTCTTGTCAAGATCCAACATTGCAAAGGGTTGATGGTGGATGCCTATGGTGAATCATGAAGAAATCTAGGGTGAAGAGGTGCAATTAGCCACCAAATCATGCCTAAGGACTTGGTTTCCTATTGATTCCATCTTCCATTTTCATTATATCTTCATATTAAGGTTTGCATTGTGTTTGTTTAAAATTTGCATGTCATTTTATTCCTATATTTCATTTGTTGTAAGGTTTCTAGGGTTGAGATATTCCATCATTTCAATCACTCTTGCATGTCTTATTCTAGAGCAAAAGAATAGGTCCCTTCTTACCTTTCATCTTTTCCTAGTCTTTAACACATCTAAGGCTAGGGTTTATGCAGATTTTTCTCTATTCAAGGTTTAATTACCTATCTAGGGGTTTGACTAAGGAAAACCCCCCATTAGACCAACTCTTTTAAGCTATTTTGCAAGAATTTTCTGAGATCCAAAATCAGGTTTCCGTCAGAAATTGTTGTGCAGGTGTCAAGGTACAGATTTGAGTTTTGAGATTGCAGAAATAAGAAAAAGGAATTCTTCGCCATGCATGGCGAATGAGTCCACCCTAAAATGCAGATTTGAGTTAAATGCAGTTTCAGATCCTCGGCTGTCAGAAAACAAGTTCTGTGTAGAAAAGTCTTGATCTAGGACTGATTCGCCCAAGGTGGCAAATGAGTCCCAGTCAACTCAAGTTCAAATTTCATCAGCTTTTCAAATTTTTCTCCAGTCCTCTACAGCTTTTCAGGTGCACATATTTTGAGAAACAACTTTCTGTTTGGTTAAAGTTGTATTTTTGTTCATTATTTTAACCTTTTTGCAAACAACACTGTGTTTTCAAACAAAGCATAAATCTTAGTTTTGCATTCATTTTCAGTCATTTAGATTAGTCAATTGCATTTGGTTTACTTCATCTAGCCTAGGTAACATTACATACATCCTAATTTGAGTGATATATTAGCATTTTTGGCCCTATCTCTCTCCTTTTAGGTGAAACTCTAGAAGTGTAAGAGTAGTCCATAGGGTCCCAAAAATCTATGTTTCATTTTGGCGAACCCGACTTTTGAGCATACCAACATTTTGATTTACATCTAATTGCATCTTAGGTTTCATCCTCTTGCATTGTTTAGGATTCTTCAAAGCATTGCCTTAGTGAAAGAATTCTTTACTTTATATCATTGCATTATTTTACATCTGTGTGTTTGCATTTTGTTTTTGTATTATACAGAGTCGACATTTCACAAAAAGAAAACAAAAAAAAAAATTAGAAAAAAATTAAAAAAACCATCTCCTGGGACTCATTCACCACCTAGGGCGAATCATGAATCGGGTGATCCCACAATAGTGGTTTACATTTTTTGGCCAAACTAGACACAAATTATTTTTTAAAACTAAATCTTCACATTTAGGCACCTATAGCGGCTAAACCATGAAGAATTTGAAGATGGTGAAAACTAGAGTCTCAATATTATTTTGTTCCAGAATAGAGATTCTCAAAAACAGTTTTTCACCTTTGGAATCATACTCTTTTTTCCATCTCCCAATTTAAAATTGGTTCTTTTACAACATTTTAAAAGTGACGCACAAATCGAGGATAATAACACATAACTTTTTTTTTTCCGAAGATAAAATTAATTTTTTTGAATTTAGATTTGAATTTATTCAGTAGTGCTTCCACTTGTTAGACAGCTTGTTGAATATTTTTCTTTAAATCAAGTTTTGAAGTCAAACCAATTACAATTCGCATAGCGTGGACCGTGATAATCTATATGAATCTTTTGTATTATTAAAATTGATTTTATTTTTTGTTGGATCAAGGACTTCAATATCTGGTGCACTAGCCATAAATTTTTTTTATACATATGCATGTGCGTAATAAAGAGCTTTATTTTCGATGAAAAGCCTATGTTTAAAATCAAACTAAAAAAATACATATTAAAACCAAAACATATTAAAAATATATTTGATGGATAGCTCGTTTCAAGGACTACCATCATCCAATTGGGTTTGTGAGGTCTCCTCCTTTTTCATCCTCACCGAGTCCGGCGCCAAAATTCAAGCTTTTGTCCTCGGAGGGATGAATGGGGTTCGACGAACCTAGGTTGCCCGAACTGTGGTTCATCTCTCCGAACCCCCCTTCTATGAGGGGTTTTGATGGATTTTTCGGCGGGAAATTATTAGGAGGGTTCGCCCGAACCTAGGTTCTAGCGAACCCCTAATGGGTTCGGTCGAACCAATAGGTTCGTACGAACCCCTAAAATCAATTTTTTTGCCATGCATTCATTTTCTGTGAGTTTTCCTTCCTCACTTCAATTGTAAACCACTATTGTGGCTTCACCCATTCCCTCTGTAGTTTTGCATCAACATTTCCAGATTTTGATTTCCTGCATTGCATCTTTCTATTTTCTGTCATTACATTTATGTTTCAGTTTAGTTCTTTCTATTTTCTTAGCATAACGTTCATGTATTTTCATGGAATTTATGGATAGTATTAGAATTTTACAAGTTCCATTTTCAGTCATATTTCATAGTCCTTTCCGATCAACTTACATTGAGGAAACTCTAGCAAATATCCAAAGCCAATCACCCAACACATCAAATGATCTAATTAAACACATGATTCAAATTTGAAACAACATCTCATCCAAGCCACTTCGTAATGATGATGTCGATAAGTTAGATGAATCCCTTAAGGGCGTCCTCTCACTCACTACATCCTCTAATGCTTGTAATGAGAAACCTAACACCATTAATGATAAATCCCCCCTCAAAACTTTTGATTGTGACAACTTTGATTTGTTAGATGAAGCCCTCTAGGACTTCATCTCACATAGGTCACCCACTAAGGTTTGTGGTAACCAACTTGATATAACAAATGTTAATACCTCTAATGCTTTTCTTGAACATCCTAAACCATTTGATGACCATTTACCCTTCACACCTTTTAGTAGTGATGATTTGCATTTGCTAGACGAGTCTCTTCAAGACTTCATCTCATCCAACTCATCCGCTATGGTTTGTTGTGACACCTCTAAAATCAAGGATGTTAATGTAATTCAACCTAAACATATCATTTACCCACCCTCACATCTACTTCATCCCTCTAATCAACCACGCCACACCCTCCGCCCATCTAACACTAATGTGTCGCAGCAATCTACTGATGATACTGTTGCTCATACATATAACAAACGAAATAACCCACAACCGCCACAACCAACTCCCCCATCATTACCCTTACCTAATCTGCCTAGGGCTCCTCATTATAACCCACCTACAAAGGAGTATGATCTTGTTGAACAATTAAAGAATACTCCTGCCAAAATTTCTCTTTGGGATTTACTTCAAACTTCACCAACTTACAACACCATTCTTCAAACCACTTTAAAACAACTCACAACTCCTCCTAGAACCACTCCGAATGGTGTGGCAACTCTTGTTCAAAAACATAGTCTCGATATTACTTTTCATCGACATGAGCTCCCTCCTTTGGAGTTATGAAAACAACATGATGCCTTTATGATCATTGCTCAATTCCATCGCACAGGTATCAAACACACCCTCATAGATAATGATTTTTCCCTTAATGTGTGTAGTGTGAGTTTCCTTGATCGACTAAAAGTTGATAGATCACAAATAATACCTGATTTTGTTTCTATTCAAGGATTTGATAATACAACAAAGCAACCGCTTGGGATAATTACTTTACCTATTACGGTTGGGGTAGTTACTTTGTAAACTCTTATCCATGTCATGCCTTATGATATTTCATATAATCTCCTTTTAGGCCGACCATGGATTCATGAGATGAATGTAGTACCTTCCACCCTTCATCGTATCATGAAGTATGTTTATAACAATCATATATATCAAATTGAAATAGACCTTGAGCCTAAAAGTTACTTGCACCTTGAAAAAGGGGTTACAAGTCCTTTGAAAACATTGATTCCCACTTCTAACATTAACCCTCTTGAAATTGAACACAACGATACGAAATCGGTCTTTAAATTATTTGGTGATGATTAGGGATCCTTAGAATTCACACCCTCGTTTATGGGCGAATACATACACAAAATTAAGATGAGAAACATGAACAACCAACAATTATGTCCACTTAAAATTCTGAACAATCATCTCAAACATCTATCTCTTACAATATGGATGAAAATGCAACATACACAAAAAAATTTGATGAGATAGATTATAAATCCCCACCTACTCGGGGTACGCGAAATGGAACGACTTTACGGGAAAGGTTATGGGTTTGTGCAAGATCATGGGGGTCCAAAAAGTGGCGATGTGAAAAAAAGGCGTTTTGAACACATCCAAAAACACGAAATTCATGCCTTTGACTTTTTGGAGGCACAAGTACAATATCTATTTTGGTTTGGTAATACCGAACCAAAACGGACATTCATTTCGTTCAAAGCAGAATTTATAATTGCGCCAGGTTCGGCCCGACCAATTATTATATTTTATAAAATGGATATCCGTTCTATGTGTTACAATTAAAAAATAAACCCCGAGAGGTCATATTATATAATATTATATTGATATTATTCTAATATATATAATATATTATATATATTATATTATAAATAATATAATATTGTATACACCCAAAAATGGTCATCATATTCAATTAATTAAATATAACTTATTTGATTAATACTTCAACTACATATAAATAAGGTCTTACTTTATTTATATTGTTAACTTTCCTTTTAATTCTCCTAAATCACATTCTTCTAAATAATTAAATAAACAAAATACCCTAAATGTGTTTATTTAATTAACCTTCCTTAATCCTGATTAAGAATTAGAGCACATTTCTACAAATTTTTGTGTGCCACCTCATAAAGGTCACATGAAAAAATATAAGCCTAATTATTAATTAGAATTATCCTCACACACTTCCACCAATGAGAAAAAGCACATGGCTTTATTCCCCCACACTTCCAACAAATTTGGAGCACATGGGTCTTTGTTTCACACACTTGGGAATCCCATACATTTGGCATGCTTCCAATTGGTCAAAGGATTCTCTCCACACACATGGCATGTTGTCCTTGGTCAAGGGGACAACATCTTTATTCCTTTCATCTCCACCGTCTATTATTTCTCCTTCGAATATAGACCATTGATAGGTGCCACCTCACAAAATGCTTGAGAAACCCTATAAATATACCCTCTTGCCTCAGCATTTATCATCCACCTTTTGAGTAATGTTATAATGCTATTTTGAGATACAAATTGGAATAGTGTTATAATGCCATTTTTCATCCACACTTTGAGTATTGTTACCATGCAAGTTTTTTGTAGGAGCTTGGAGCTTTCATGGAGTCTTATACTTAGTTTTCATATCATGTGTTACTTTGCATTCTCATCTTAGATTAATTAATTTCTTCATAGTTACATTTTATCATCCCCATTGAATCATAGTTACATTTTAGGTTAGTTTGTTTTATGTTTGCATTTGATCGTATGCATAATCATGGATAGTTCACTATAGTTTCATATCATCTCACTCATGAATTTCCACTTGTTCATCTATCATCAACATCATCATTCGTTTATCATTGCATCCATTATCCTTTCCATCATTTTGAAGCATACCACTAATCATTCCAACACACATTCGCACATAGAAATCATCTTAGCTTTCATATTAAGCTTCAAATCTCATTTTCTAGGTAGTCATTTTAACAACCTTTGTGCCCATAGAAATCTAAGGGCCAAATGGTTTAATAAATCCCTAGAAATAGAGGACAATGATATGTATTTGAAAGATTTGATTGTATTACGAATAGAGTAGTTTTACTTGCTTCAAACTTTGAATGTAAACCGTCTCATTAAGTTTTGTGTTGACATTAGAATCCTCTCCACATTTGACACACACACAAAATGGTGCCCATCGTGGGGCCTTTGCCTCACTTATTACTAAATTTTTTTATGATTTCATGATTGTAGGTTCAAGGTTTATGACTTGGGAACATTTTGCACTGGTTTGGAGGCAATTTTGAGCTGTTTTGAGGCATTTTTGGGTTGTTTTTAGAGTTTTGGCGCCTCTTGTATCTGTTTTGGCACCTCTTGCAAGCAGTTCAAAGACCATTTTCAACTGTTTTGAGACCATTCTAGCTTTTTTTGAGAGTTTTGGCACCTCTTGCAAGTTGTCTCAAGACTGTTTTCACCTGTTCCCAGACCATTATGGGCCACTTTTAGAGTTTTGGCCTCTTGCACCTATTTTGGCACCTCTTGCAAGTTGTTCTGAGATTGTTTTCACCTGTTCTGGGACCATTTTGGGCCACTTTTAGAGTTTTTTCGCCTCTTGCACCTGTTTTGGAGCATCTTGCTTGAGTTTTGGCACCTCTTGCAACTTGTTCTAGGACCATTTTCACCTATTTTGAGACCATTCTACACTGTTTTTGGAGTTTTGGCACCTCTTTTCTCTATTTTGGCACCTCTTGCACCTATTTTGGCGCCTCTTGCAAACTATTTCAGGGAATTCTAGCTTGTCTAACTCTGTTTTTGAGCTTTTTGTCTCTGTTTTGGCGCCTCTTGCAGTTTGTCACCAAAATTAGAAACTCACATTCTGTGTTGTGCATTTGCAGGTTTTCCTAGATTCACTGTCAAAGACTCAAAACATAAACTACTAACATATTGCAGGGGCTGGACGTTATTTACTTATTTCCTTTGGTTAAGATAGGAACATAGCTTAAGTAAAGGGATAATGAACATCATGTTTCCTTTTGGTTAAGTTAGGAACATAGCTTAATTAACGGGTTAATGAACACCATGTCTTTTGTATGTGATGAATGGTAGGAATATGCTCTCCCCTTAACTGGGTGATCCAAAAAGTTAGACCCATTCTTGTTTATGTGCGAGGCAAGTGGAGTATATGGCATGAGTTCTCTCTTTATTCATGTGAAATAAAGATCGATTGAACTGTGGGTATACTTGCTTGCTTTTGTTTATCCTAGAGGGCCTACCTTGTGGGAAAAAGTAATCACCCAAGGGAATGACCCAACCGGTAACACGCTAAAGCCAAGTGACTTCCAACCGAGATATAAATTTGGACACTTGAGGAAAGTTCAAGTATCACAAGGATGATTCCAACGAGATGGATCGAAAGGGACTCTCACCGCATGAATTATCCCCCATGAACGAAATGCCCGCATTAAAACCCTTGTTGTAGATTTGCCAAAATCCTTTATCTATTCTTTGGTGCAGCAACGGTCGTTCCCAAGGCATCCACATTCTCACAGTTTTTAGTAGAGGTGATCAGTTCACCATGGGAGTTTCATAGGGACTGGAAGCTTAGTTGGCCTGAGAAGAGAGTGCACTGTAAGGGGGAGCTCGTGCAGCCAAGCTTCTGAATTCACCCACTAAAGATAGTGTGGTTGGGGTAAAACCCGCATGGAATCTAAAAGAATACAGTCTTACACAACCTTAGGAGTGTATATTCTGCTTGATGTGTCTTCAAAACAAAACTAAAAAAAAACACCATAAAAAACGTTACATTTTGAAAGTGAAAACCTTGATTCAGAACTACATTCATTGAGGTAGACAAGTCGGTAACTTAGGTCCATCCATCTTCAGAAAATCAGTCCTTCAACAGTGTTCTACCTTTCCTTAGGAAAAAAAGAGTTAGAATATGTGGTTTACATGATGAT
>VDFB02160651.1:0-35145 GCA_007258455.2 Sequoia sempervirens | reverse complement strand
AGCTTAGTTAATTGTGGGACAAAAACTTATACACCTTCTAGTACAACACAAAACAGATCAGCAGGAAAGCCTTTCTTTAAATTATGAGGGGAAGCTCCCCTTCTGAAAGAGTGAGTGAGATAATATGTTTTATAACACTGAAATTTATAAAAATCTAGTGCTAAGAAAGATTTTAATATGCAATATAAACAAACTTAAACTAAAAACCCATCTTTTTTATTCTCCAGCTAGGACACAAGGTGATTCAACACGTTTGCACTAGACAAGATATTTTATATTTTATATCTAATGCAGAAAAAGACCTATAACAGCTAATGAATGCTCCCTCTTTTCAAATCAACACAAACACTGAAAATTGCTAGTAGAAGATTGTTGGATTGAGTAAAATACTTTAATACTTAATAAACAACTACGAATTAATATGAAAAGTTGCAGACGAAGCTAAAATTCTGACTTCAATAAAACTGCAGCATATAGCTTGGAATAGTTATCAAATTATACTTAACTCACAAAACAAGTAAACATAAAATTTGGAATAATTTTTTGAACGACAATCTCAGCAGCAAATTTTGTTAAAGATGACAAAGGTAATGCTGTGGTCATTCTTGACAAACCTGACCGTCTCCAAAATGATTGACCACCTATCCAATTGTGGTAGCTACAGACCCCTCCCCTTCAACCCTATTTCAAAGATCTCAAAAAAAGTTAAGCTTGCCACCTCCCTTTCATTGTTTGATGAATCCACCAAGAAATATCTCCTCCCTCATAAGGAGATTACTCCTCGCATTTATGGCACCCCCAAAATTCACAAACCTGGCATACCTCTCAGACCGACCGTTGACACTTCTCATTGCCCTACCTACAAATTGGCCACATTCCTTGCAAGTTGATCTCGCCCCTTATTGGAAAGTTTGATTCTTTCATCAAGGACTCCAACCATTTCATCAATTTCATTCAAGATAAAAAGTTTGAAGATAATGACATCCTTATGAGCTTTGATGTTGTATCTTTATTCACTAAAGTTCCCGTGCACGACTCCATTGAGTTGGTCAAACGGAAAACCAACAATGAAATTGCTTCTTTGGTGGAACTTTGCCTTCGTTCCAAATTCTTTACTTTCCAAAATATAGTTTATGAGCAATGGATGGAGTTGCCATCGTTTCTCCTTTGTCACTTGTCATAGCCAACCTCTACATGGAATATTTTCAACATTTAGCCCTTAGCTCCTCCCCCCTCAAGCCTCGTTGGTGGAAACGCTGTGGATGACACCAATGTTTGTTGGCCACATGGTCTCGAGCAACTTGATCTTTTTCACTCCCACTTAAATAACTTGGTTGACTGCATTCAATTTACCAAAGAACTTGAGTCCAAAAACTAACTTCCTTTTCTTGACATCCTCATCATTAGAAGAGAGGATGGTTCCCTAGCTCATAGTGTGTTTAGAAAATCCACCCACACTGACCTCTACCTACATGCCTCCTCACACCACCATCCCACCCAAAAATCTAGTGTCCTCAACACCCTTGCAACCCGTGCCATTCGCATTTATAATAAGGACCACATCGATCAAGAGCTTTCCCACCTCCACCAAGTCTTTAAGCTCAATGGTTATTGCACTAAGCAGATCCTTAGAGCCTTCAACCTAGCCAAAAGGAGAACCAATCCCATGCCCAAACCTATTAGACCTGAAGCCTCCTAGTTCGCCACCCTCCCTTATGTTGAAGGCCTCACCAACAAAATCTCAAAAATCCTTGGTAAAAGAGGTATTTCTTGCACCTTTAAGCACATCTCCACCACTAGAAATCTGATCCCATCTACATAAGACCCCTTGCCTCCTCTTCTCCACCTTGGAGTGTACATGATTGATTGCTCTTGAGGCATCCCTTATATTGGTGAAACGGGTCGGCCAATTAGCACTAGAATCAAAGAACACAGTGCTGATATTAGACATGACAGGATCCCCAAATCTGCCCTAGTTGAACACTCCCACAACACCAAGCACCACATTTTCCTCAAGAACACCCAAGAGATAGTCAAAGAAGAAAAATACTTCAAAAGAAAGCTCCAAGAAGCCATCACCACCAAAAACCATGCCACCAATCTCAATCGAGATGAAGGGTGGCACATAAGCCCATCTTGGCAACCTCTTCTAAACTCCCTTCATCCAACCCCCCCGACCTAGGGCTCTCCCTCTCCCCTTCCCCCCGTACCTCTCCCCCTCCACCTGCCGCGCTTTTCACTTCGCTTTCTCCCTCCTCTTTTTTGGTCGTCTTTTCCATTTGTCTTTTGTCACCTATGGCCTCACCTTTTTTCCCCTTGTTTTTCCTCTCCTTCTTATCTTTCCTTTTGGCTCCCTCTTCTTTAATCCCTCCTTTCTTGCAATGTGGTCGCACTCTTGCCCCATGGCTTCTTTTCTCCTTTCTTTCATCTCCCTAATTCTTCCCCCTCCCATCCATTCTTAACCCCCTGGATGCCCTCCCAGTTTTTTCATGCTCTTTTTATGTATATGCATATATGTGTGTATATTTTTATTTTTAGATATAGATATTTTTGTATATATATATATATATATATAGTCAATTGTTCTACCTTATAATTTTTTATGTTTATTTTTAGGCTTGGTTTTTATTATGTATACGTTGTTTCTTTTATTCATTGTTATGTACAACAACATTTATGTGTAAGCATATTTATAAATAGGTTTGTATTGACCTATTTTTATGCAGGTTTTATTTTTATATCTTCTTTTTATTTACCTTGGTCTTCGCCATTCCATTATAAATTTATACGAATATAGATTTATATACTTTCTTTGACATTTTGTCCTATTTTTGCACATCTAAATATATGCTTGCATATTACGCATTTATTTCTTCCTATTTTCTTATAACCATAAGCTTATTTCATTTTCTTTTTATTCTCATTCGTATCTTCTTTCTTATTTTCTACTTTCTATTCCTTATTTTTTCCTTATTTTATACATTGTTTCACTCATCTATATTTTTATGTAAACTTATATATAAATATGTATTTGCATATCTATATTTATGCCTAATCTACTTACTTTTTCATTTTATTTGCCTTGGTTTATGCCTTTCCATTATGAATATATAAATTTATCTAATTTATACTCGCTTTTTCCTTAATACTCATTTATTTCCATTAATTACATCTTGCATATTGTACATTTATTTACTCCTAAATGCTTATTTATTTAAACGTGTAAACATTCTTTCTATCTTCCTTACTTATAATCTTCTCATACTTATTCATATTCATATTTTTTAGTTGTCTACATCTTCTATACTTTCTCTTTTATTTAATCTTTTCCATACTTATACTTTTGCATATTAATTATTAATGTCCCCTTCATCTATCTGTCTTTTATTTTTAATCTTCTTTCTACTGTTTAGATATTTTTGCATACTTTACACTACTGTTTAATTTTTATTCATCCAATACATACATCGGTTTATTCCAATTCATAAATATATACAATTATAGATTTATATACTTGCATTTTTATAATTTCTCATTTTTCCTCTTTTTAATTATACATTTGCATATTGTGCAGTTATACTCACCTTTATACTTATAAATATAGATATTTTTGCATATTGTGCATTTATACACACCTATATACTTATATATAGATATATCATATATCTGCATATTTGCATATTGTGTATTTATATGCACCTATATACTACTTATAAACATAGATATTTGTTCTTTCCTTTTTTCTCCTTTCATATTTTCACTTGCTCGTACTTAATTTTAAATTCATGATTTAATACCTACTCTTGCATATATATTTATACATGTTTAAATACCCCTTCCTTGTATAATGCATACATTGATAGGTATAATACTTTCTTTTTTCTTATACATATGCATACTAACTAATTATAATCATAGTCATATTTCTTACTTACTCTTTTGCATAAAATTATCTACTTATATGTTGGATATTCCATCATTACCCATAGTTGGTTTGTTTTGTTATTTGTTTGGTTGGTTTGTTATTACTTGTTAGCTAATTTAGGCTATTTGTTGAACCCATGAATACACGGTTATTCCAGTCTTTCATGTATAAATTAAACCCATAATGCAAATCAAGATATTGGATTGATTGCAAAATCTGATATGGTATCAA
This sequence comes from Sequoia sempervirens, assembly GCA_007258455.2. Lineage (NCBI taxonomy): Eukaryota > Viridiplantae > Streptophyta > Pinopsida > Cupressales > Cupressaceae > Sequoia > Sequoia sempervirens. Next base: position 30,989 of record VDFB02160651.1, on the reverse strand, counting down.
AGCATTATCGTTTCTTGTGCCTATTATTTAATGATAAGAATAGAATAGATTATGATTGTGCCTGTGTTTCTTTTTATTTTTGATTTGCTTCAGAATCTCCTTCAACTTAGCCACTAAGTTGGGTACCATATTTCTTGCTAAGAGGATTGAAGTTGTGCCGCCTCCTGCTGCCACTCTCGATGACCATTTTGTTCTTAATGCTTCTTCCAATAAAAAGCCCCAGACCAATAGTCATGCTCTGCTCTTTCTAGCGTCTATTTAGCAAGACAAATTTCAAACACAATATTTTGTGGCCGATTGGGTGATCGAATCCGACTGCGAGTAAATCAAATATCTGTGTACAAATATGAGTCTAAGCCAGCTCTAGTTGGTGAATGATTGAGAGGGCCAGAGCATGAGAAGTGTCAGCCAAGGCGTATTTGATTGGCTTGTTCAAGGATGCCAGTTTATAGTTGTTAAGAATCCAACTTAAAGAAACAAGGAAGGCATCTTTGAGCTCTCTGAAGCACAATTGATTGTGGAACAAAGCCAATATGGTGTGTGCGACATTGACTTACAACTTTTAACCCTCAGTTGCAGCCTTGAGACTATTAAGATTCAATCATAGCCTCAATTATCTAGCTTTCAAAGGCATTAATCTCAAGCCTATTTAAGGAATCCACCAAAAATGAATACCATGGCGCAGGTTTATCAATAGACATGGCTATCAACAAATCGGATGTTTGTACTATTGTAATGTCCCCACTCTAATCAGTGTCAGTAGCAGATGGACTGGCCTATTATTTGGACCCTCGTAGGCTAACAAGTATGGATAGGGGGTCTCAGTGGCAAATAATGGTGGATATTGGTATTTCCACCCCTTCAGTTCAGTGTTGGGCTCAGTGCAGGCCTTTGCAATTCAGTGTTTGCCAGTTTCAGACGGCACGTCAAAACACTGAGAATTGAGGGAGATATTAATATTTAAGTGGTTACATCATTTAATATTATAAAGTTATAATTTGACTTTATAATAATTAAAAGCCACTTTAAATATTATAAAAGTGAGATGACTTAAATTTATAAAGTGAAATTAAATCACTTAAGTCATCAAAAAGGTACGCCCAATTGATAAAGTAAAATAAAGACTATTGAAGTGACTTTAATACATTTAATGTATTTTAAATGCCAAAAAGTCGCGACTTCTTGGAATGCGTGCCTTTTGGGGATATAAGGAGAAAATAAGGCAATTCAACCTCATTCTTGATGATCATTTGAAATTGCTTCTTTTTACTTCTTTGTGCATTTGTCTAAGACAAGGGTTATAGTAATTTTCTACCATTGGAGAACGAGAAATCTTCAGTGCTTTGCAAACTTGAAGTTGTGAAAGACCAGAAGAATCTTTGCTACAGGGATGGCCTCATTTCAAGAGTCTATTTGAGCTTCACCAGAGATTGTATGTTTAGCATTTCTTGAGTTTTCAATAAAGGAGAGGGTTTGTTCTTCAGGACGCCATCTTTCCTCATCAGTCGGCTTCAATAAGGTCGTCGTACCATTTCTTCAGAGGGTCGTACTTCTCCGTGGAAGGCGTGTATCATTCTGGCAAAGGTGTGTGAAGCATGTGGGTAAAACGGCTTTCTTTTGGGCTTTCTCTTGCTACCATCTTGGACGCCTAGTTCAGCCATTGCCTCTGATCCAGTTTCTGCTTCGGAGAAATCCAATTCTGGAGGTGGACGTTTCTTTTCACCAATTTTAGCATTTCTTGCCTGGCATGTATAGATCTGCTTTATTTAATTAATCTAGAGGTTTCCGGGTATGTCTATTGTTTACAATCTATCTGTAGCAGTTGCTTAATACTTAATACAATAGCAGTTTCCATATTATTGCTTTGATTTAAGTTTTAGCACCCATTTATGCCTAGTGCACTTCTATATTTCTTGTTTAAAATTCATCAAAACCTTCAAAAACACAAAACAAATCAGTTTAAGCATCAGTGGTTGAGTTGGAGCCAGCTGGGCTCGTGACAACTATGTTTGTCTACAGAGAGGCATTTTCGAGTGAGGTTCATAATTGTGATTGCTAGATTACAACAGAAAATGGTTGGAGTGTCACCGACTCAAAACTATGGAGGTACTTTTGCATCTGATTAACAAATTTCATTTCCAGTTATTGATTATTCATTATGAAATAGATAGCAGCTTGCGATAGACAAGTCAGATAATTGAGTTTGTTTAGATATGTGAATTCTTTCAATTGTGGCTTATTATGTCAAGAGTCATATAGGTCAATGAATATGATAGTCTAACATGTATGAAAACAAGTCAGATTTAGTAGTGATGATGATGTCATAAGTGAATAGCCCAATGTTGTGTCATTCATCAACTCAGTTAATGTTTAAATTTTGGTGATTTTCCTATATTATCCTCTCCTGGGGCATATTGCTGATCTGAGTGACAAGAAATAGGACAAGAAAACACCTTATTTTCCTAACAAAATGGCAAGCAATTCTCCTAAATATTTTCTACCAGATTCCCAGTTGCTACGTAGGAATAATTATTCTGCATGGAAGACCAAACTCAAAGACTCAACTTGAGTTTAAGGAAGTTTGGAATGTGGTCAATGGCACCACAACACAACATCCAAGTGATGTTGATGAGCAAATGAAATTTGATCAAGCCAATAGGAAGGCTAAATTGATCATCATGTTCAGTGTGTCTGATGAAGTTCAACCCTTTATCTGAGACTCGTCCACAACCAAAGATGCATGGGACAAGCTACAAACGGTGTATGAGGCGAAGAATAAGAATCAAATCCTGAATTTGCAAAGTCAGCTACACAACCTGAAGATGAAGAATGGAGAACAGTTAAAATCCTTCCTCAAAAGGATTGTTGAGTTGAAAGCTTCGCTATAAACATTGGAAGAAACTGTTGAAGATGCAGTTTTAGTGCCTATTGTTCTATGAGCACTACCTTCCAAATATAAAGTGTTTGTGACAACTTTGAATGTCACAAAACAAACACCCACTTTTGAAAAGCTTGTGAACCTACTTCATAAAGAAGAATCTCTAAGCCACATGGTGAGGATGATTATGCAATGACCACACGTCATGAAGGCAAGAAGCCTATGAAGCAATTTGCTAGACCTCCCAAATCTGGTAATTCATCCAGATCTCAGACAAAGTGTCCAATATGTGAAAGAATTGGACATGATGTGAAAAATTGTTGGTGCAACTCCTTGACCAAAGGATCATTCGACAATAAATCACATCCACAGAAGTCATTTCAAAGTGACAATAAACGATGGGAGAAAAAGAATACACAAAAACATGGAAATGTTGCTAAAGAAGAAGACTCTCTAGAAGAGGAATATGTGTTTCCAACCCACACTTCCAAAGATAGTTCACAATCAAATTCAGTTTGGTATGTGGTGTAATGTCCCCTTTCCAACCCACACTTCCAAAGATAGTTCACAATCAAATTCAGTTTGGTATGTGGTGTAATGTCCCCTTCTCAAATGTGATCGCTTCAGTTGACCGTTGGCCTATTCCGGAGACCCATAGGCTACTCAGATGGTGAAATTAGGGTTTCCTGTTTTTGTGGAGGTTGTTGCTTGAAGTGTGGAATTTGGATTGCGGATTCTCTCTGGGTTTTCAGAGAGCTTCGCAGTGGTATAGTTCGTTTGGTGATTTGAGTAACTTCATGAATTTACTATTTTTAGTAAATTCTATTTCTGGCAGTGGTCCTATTGGCTATAGTGCAGTTGGCTCTCGTCTTCAACCAGTTCAGTTGGTAATTTGAGTTTTGGCCTTTGGATGCATTTTCTGGAGAGATAAGTTATTTTCATATTATAATGTTATATTTTAATATTATAACCCCTTGGCCTAGCATTACGACTTTATGTTGTTTTAAAAAAGGGGACTTTATGGGTGAAATGTCTTATCAGGAGTTAATTTATATTTTAAGGCAAAAATGAGGGTTGGAAAAGTGGGATGCCCACTTGAGGGAAAAAGATTAATTTTTATAAAATGAAATATTACCTTATGTGAAAAAGGACGCCACCTTTGGAGGGAAATGAGTTGAAGTCAAATTTGAAATTGGGCACCCTTCTTGAAGCTTCTAGAAGATTCTCCTCAAGTCTATATATGCAGGCCTCAGCTCTTCATTTGTTCATCTTTTGTCTACCATACCGTTATGCTGTTGAATTGTCTTCAGGCACTCGCTTCGAGGAAAGCACACCTCCTAGCAATGGCTCATCTTCTTGCTTAAAAGATAGCAACTAGTTGAGAGATAGTTTGTAATAGGTTTGTCTTGCATTTCAGTTGAGTATCTTGCATTTTGGAGTTCTAGTTTGCATTTTCTATCTCATTTTGGAGTTGCTGAATATCATAGCTGATTGTAAGAATTGCTCATATTTCATGAAATAAAAATATTATTGTTCTGGGCATTGCATAAATCCTTTTCTCTATGTGGGGCGACCATTCTTGCAAAGTTGTAGATTTTATGATGAAGATTTGGATTTTTTAAAGCAAAATCGCCCTTCTCCTTGGCCGTACCATTCTGGGCTGTCTTGGAAAGTGTGCACAAAAATAATATTGCATTTTGTTGGTCATTTCTCAGTCTAGATTTCATTGTCATCATTCGAGCTTTCGTTTGCATCAAGTCTCATGTCATTCTTGCAAGTATTGAGTGAGTTGTGAGTATTTTGGTGGGTTCTAGGGTTGCTGGTTGCTTCATTTCAGTTGTTGGTCTGTCATATCAGTCCTATATAAATGCAAGTTTGTGAGAAGTTTGAGTATAAAGAGGCTTGTTAAGCATTGAGGAAGTCTTATATTCTATTGCAGCATTGAAGAATTTGAGTTACTAGGCTTTGGCATGCTTTCTAACATATTGTAAGCTGATTAGTAGTACTAACAGCAATTCTCCTCTCTATCTTTCTCTTACTTTATTGTAATTCCCACTGAATAAGTGGGAAGAGGCTAGCTTGTCGCCTATTTACTTTCAGTCAGTAGTTGTAGGGACCCTCTGACCATATGCTCGCCATCACTCGGCGCCATCCTTGGTTAGAGTTACTTCAGCTCATCTTGCATCTAGATCCTCTGACCATATGCTCGTCTATCCTAGACGCATTCTTGGTTAGAGTTCCCTTTCAGTTTGCATCTGCATTAGATCCTCTGACCATATGCTCACACCTTGCCCACATCGGGATCCCGGTGTACATTCTTGGTTAGAGTTGCTTACGCAACGTTTTGGTTTTAGAGCTAACCTTAACGGGTGCGTGTTGATTGTAATTGCATTTGAAAAAACAAAAAAAAAATTGGTCCGGATCATTACATGTGGATTCAAGTGCTACAAGACACATGACTAGACAAAAGGAGTGGTTTCTCACATTGAAACCCCATCATGGTAAAGTCTCTCTTGGAGATGATACCACCTATGACATCCAAGGTATTGGTGATATCTCCTTGTAGTTTGGCATTCATCGTTGCAGGCTCACTGAAGTTTTATATGTGCCAGGACTAACCAAAAATCTCCTATCTGTTAATCAATTTCTTGATCACAACCTAAGGATAGAGTTTGATAAAAATGATGATAAAAAGGTATGCCTAATCCGTGATAAGTCTAGAAGGACAAAGATTGTTGCAAGTGCTACTGAAATTGGTAAAATGTTTAGGCTTGATACAATTGGCAATAATCAAGCTTTAGTGACTAAGGATAGTGATCTTGCTATGTTATGGCATCGTAGATTTGGTCATTTGAGCACTAGCTATTTGCTAACACTTAGTAAGAAAAGCATGGTCAAAGGGCTTCCCTCACTTAAGAATTCGAGTGCTATTTGTTCTAGTTGTGTTGATAGAAAACAACATAGAGCAGCCTTTTATCCTAGTGAGCATCATGCAAGCCAACCTTTGCAGTTGGCGCATATCGATCTGTGCAGGCCCATGCAACCTAGTCACAATGGATTCAGGTACTTTCAGCCTTTTGTTGATGACCACACAAGAAAAATGTGGTTATATTGCTTGCAAAGTAAAGATGAAGCCTTTTCCTACTTCAAAGAGTTTCGCACTCTTGTGGAGAAAGATAAAAATCATCATATCCGTGTGCTCCGCTCAGATCGAGGGGGGGAATACGCCAGCACAGAATCCTCCACCTATTTGAAGGAAAATGGCATTCATCGTCAATTGACTACAGCTTATACACCTCAACAAAATGGAGTTGTTGAACGGTGTAATCACATAATTAAGGAGATGGTACGTAGCATGTTGAAAGATTTTCATTTGGGACATGCATATTGGGCCGAAGTTCTCCATACAGCAGTTTATATTCTAAATTGTGCACCAACCAAAGTACTTGATGGCATCACACTAGAAGAAGCATGGACAAGGGTAAAGCCATCTATTTCTCATCTTCGTGCATTTGGTTGCACATCATACATGCACATTCCTAAGCAACAAAGAAAGAAGTTTCTAGTTTCAAGTTTCTAGTTTCTAGTAGGTTTTGAGGGTTGGTTCATTTTTTTTTAAAGGTGAGGGCTACGGGGAGTTAAACCTACACCAACAAGTTAGAAATAGCTGCACAAAGATCTAACCATCAAAGATGAGTAAAATATTTCATTTTTTTCAAGTTTTCAATAATTTTCTTGAAGATTTTTCATGTTTTCTTTTTTTCTAAGTTTTGAATATTCTTTTGAATTTTTTATGCATAATAAGGGGTCATTTAATGCCATTTTTTTCAGTTGTAGTGTTGTTAATTTGTAATCTTTTTTTATTATTTTAGGTTCATACAAAATGGTTGGTATTGCTAATTCAGTTGCCCCAAATGCAAAGAGTTCATTTAAATTTGATGTATCGTCACCTCTTTGGTGACATCCAACAATGATTCAACAACTTCCTAGTGGTGGGAGTTATTTTTGGTGTTGTAGCCAATGTGGAAAAGAGTATAAAAGCTCATACTTTGTAATGTCCCCTTCTCGAGTCTGATCTTTCCAGTGACCGTTGGCCTATTCCGGAGACCCGTAGGCTAGTCGGAAGGTAAAATTAGGGTTTCCTTTTTTGAAGGATGCTCTTGCTCGAGGTTGGTTGTTTCAATGGCGGATTCTTTCTGGGTTTTCAGAGAGCTTCGCAGTGGTATGTTCTTCTTGGCATTCTGAGCATCTTCAGGAATTTACTATTTTTAGTAAATTCTATTTCTGGCAGTAAGCCTGTTGGTCTCAGCACAGTTGACTTTCCTCTTCAGTCGTCTCAATTGGTTTATTCAGATTTTGGCTTCGGGATGCAGTTTTGGAGAGATAAGTTCATTTCACTTAAATAACATTATATTTTAATGTTATATTACCCCTTGGCCTAGTCTATTGACTTCATGTTGTTTTGAAAAGTGGTCTTTTGAGGATGGCGCCTTCATTGAAGATTATTTTATAATTATTAAGGTCAAATTAAGCCTTAAGTGGGACGCCTTTATTTAAGTGATGAATTTAATTAAAAAGAAGTCAAATTGAAGCTTTGAAGAAAGGGACGCCATCTTTTGGGGATTAGGGTTTGACTCTGAAAAGAAGGTTAGGGTTTCGAGAAGGTCAACGGCAAATTATAAAAGGAAGCCTTTGGTTCTCATTTGATCATCTTTGGTCTACAGGAATGTTATGCTGTCGGATTGGCTTTGGAATTGCTTCGAGGAATGTACACCTCCTAGCTTGGCATTGCTTCTCACTTGAAAGATAGCGACTAGTGGTGAGTTAGTGTAGTTTGAGAGTTTACATTGGGATTTGTGCATTGTAATCAGCTTGTGGCTTTCTAGATCAGTCTTAGGCATATTAGAGTAATTCTAGAAAATTGCATTTTCATTACAGCTGATTGTTCTTTTTATTCATAAGTCAAAAAACAACAAAAATATTGTTCTGGGTATTGCTTATTTCCGATTGTCTAGGCAGGGCGCCCTTGTGTGCCAAGTTATAGAATTTTTGAGGAAGGATCTGATTTTATAAAGTAAAATCGCCCCTTTGCTGGGCCGTACCATCTGCTGTGTCTTGGGAATCGTGCATTAATTAATGTTTGCATTTTAAGTCTGTTTTCTGTTATTAGCTTGAGCGCCTCCATACTAGTAGTGCTTTGCATCCGATATCATGCCATTTGAGTAAGAAGGGAGTGAGTTACGAGCTATTCAATGAATCTCTATGTTGCTGGTTATATGTTGAAAAGTGCAGGTCTGTCATAACAGTCTTGAGAAATCTGCATCTTCCTTATTGGATGGGTGTTGAGAGTTCATTAAAGGCTATGCGGAAGCTTCCTTGTTGATTGCACAATTTTGAAAGAGCATTTAATATCTTGATCTTGCAGGCAATAATATCTATTGTAAGCTGGCAGTAGTACTGACAGCAGTTCTTTAATACTGCTTTACCATGATTTGTAATACTCATTCTTCATTCTATAATTTCTTTGTAATGACTTACATCTCCGCCCTATGGTAGCTCCTTTCCCACTCCGGGTTAGAAAGCACATTCTGGGTGTCGAGTTACTTTCAGCATTCTAGTTTAATTCTCTTCAAAGCATTGTAATTTCTGTTATCTCCGCCATATGGTCGCCTCATTTCCATATTGGATTGAGTAGCACATACTTGGTGTTGAGTGTGCTTTCAGTATATCAGATAGTAGGGATCCTCTGACCACATGCTCGTCGTTCGCCGGCGCATTCTTGGTTAGAGTTCTTGCATAAGCATTTTGATTAAGATCCTCTGACCAATGCTCACACCTTGCCCACATCGGGATCCTAGTGTACATTCTGGTTAGAGTTGTTTGAGTATCATTTTGGTTTAGCTGCTAACCTTAACGGGTGCATTGGTTTGTAATTCGAAATTGAAAAAGTTGAAAAAATTTGGCTTGGAATATTTCATACTTTCACATGCAACCTCACTTTTACGCTATTCCTTTACAGGGAATAAAATTGTCTTGGCCCAAATTAAAAAGGGTTCTCAAAGCAACAAATATTGGCTTATATTAAAGAACAAGAGGATGCCAACATGGCAAGTAATAGATCAAAGGTTCTTACACATCCTCTTGCGAAGAAAAGCTTGCACAAACCTCCTAGTGGCTTCTTGCAATTGGCTGGCCCACATCCTTTCATGCCAATGCCACCATCTTCTAGAGAAGAGAATGTTCCAATTTCGCAAAAATGAGGCGACTTGGAGGTATTCAAGAATGAAGCGAGGGAGATTGCAAATCAGAGAATTGCTCATGGCATTTATGTCAATTGGCTTCCTCTCAACCTTGTTGGATCACCTTAATGGCAAGATATGGCGACAGCCCTTTCCAATACACCTTTTGATTATGCTAGTCTTCGGTAGTGTTGAAAAAAATGGCAAGTACTTGCTAGACTATCAAGTACTCACGTGTCTACAAGTTGGGCGAGTTACTCACCGGTGGCACCGTGTAATACAAAAACTCATGGCGCTTTCCAAACTCGAAACTCACCAAAAAACACACCTTTTTCAATAAACTCATGGCAAAACTCAGCCATGAAAGGCCAACCTTTTATTTTTTTACACCGTTTCATTATTTTCCACGAGACGAATACATTTATGCTGCAATGTGACTAGGGTTCACAACAGGCTTCGAGGAAACACGATCAGCTTTGAGGCACGATTATGTTGAACTGTGAGACATTATCTAAATTCTGAGACATAAAACTAATGCAATGACACAATTCATGTTCAGCGAAACGCTAAGCTAAAAAGCCAAAGGTCCAATGACATTACCCCAAGGATATGAAGGTGGACGCATCTGTATTCTATCATCACCAACATTATTGTTGTTACCATCCATTGCTTCTTGTATGGATCATGCAATCGGATGCCAGAGGATCATTCCCGTGACATAAAAGCATTAGATTTTCTTGAAGTATTATGCCTCGTTCCCCCACGGTGAACGCGATTAAACAATGTTGAACTATGAGACATTATCTAAATTCTGAGACATAAAACTAATGCAATGACCCAAAATAAATTTTTGCCTCAATACGGCATTTTGATCAAAATGGTCTAAATCATGTAAAATTGTTGTCAAAAGTTCGTTTTAGGTCAAACAAAACATAGGCTTTTTGTGGGTTTATGTCAAGGAAGATACTTGCAAAATTTTGAAAAATTTGAGAATTAGGGTTTTGTACCCCTGTTTTTAGGAAAACCCCTATAAATAGGACCTTTCCAGAATTAGTTGAAAATGACTTTGATAGGATAATCTGACTTCACGATCACACTAGTCAAGTCAAAATCACCAAAAAATTTGTTTTACTCTGGTGGGTCTACTTCGTTTTTTCAAGAGAAAAGTTAGGACCTTCGCAGCCATTAATAGCAGAATGGCTAGTACCGGGAGTCGAAATCTAAGCCTTAGAAGCTTCAAGGAAGAATCCATAGCGAAAGATGCTCTAGAGAATGCATGCTTTGCTACTTGGAAAGAGGCTACGCAGTCCATGCCTTAGCCATTTTTCCAACACCCGTACCTATAGCATGGTGAAGGTGTTTGTTAAGATGCATGTGTTCACGTCATTGACGACAGTGCTCAAACCAATCAAGCTACACAGCGAATGTGAAACGCGCAGAGATGAAGATTTTCAAAAGAAATGATGAAACTGCAACTAAAAGCACCCCTGCTAGCCAGGGGCGCCCATCAATTCAAAGGGTCAAAGGTAGTCATCAAGTTTCGCCAAGACAGTCATCCCCTTCATAATTCTCTTGGCTTTCCAACGCATCATAAAGCAAATTCACCTAATTCATCGATCATCGGCAAACGTAGGCGAAGTCAGAAGGTGTTGAAAGTGAGTATCATCAAAAAATGGCAGTCAAACATGGGAAAAAGCGCCCCTGTAGCTCAAGGGCGCCCAAGAACAAGATGATCCAGATGTCAGTTTTTGAGTAAGCTTGTCTTTAGGTGATCTCTCCGTCTCCAACTCAACTTTGCAACAAACCTGTTCGCCAGTCTACGAGACACATCAAACGACGATAGTTGTTGATTGTTTGAACATTCAAAACAGAGGGTAGATCAATACACATCAAGGGAAAAGCGCCCCTGCTAGCAAGGGGCATCCATCATTCTGAATCACCTATTGAACTTTTCAGCAACTGCTTTCTTCAAGGCATCCACTCAACATTCTTCAGCTCCACAACCAATCTAGTTGCACACTCACAGGACCTTTCAAGCATTCACAGACAAATATCAAGTAGAAAACACCAAAGGTGAAGGCGAGATGAAAAACATGAAAAATTCGCCAAGTGTTAAGGAAATTGCACCTTCCTAGAAATAAGCGCCCAACCTTTTGGGCGGTCAAATGCAGTCTTGAAGCTCCATGACCTCCAGGAAGTCCTTCTCCATCTTGATCAATCTCAACAATGACGCCATCAACAAGTTCAATAGATAAATCAAACATTTGACAATGAAGATCAAACTAGCATTGTTCGTGAAAGGTTGAAAAGTCAAAATTACAACACAAAAGGTCAAAGGCGCCCGTGCAATCCAAGGGCACCCAAACTTTTGGGGTCTCTAAAATAACTTTCACGACCTGCAAGATCAGTCAATCATCCCGGTACTGAACTAGCTATCCTTTCCATATCTCATCATGTTCATTGGAATCATTAGGCATCAGATTCAGGTTTTAAGCTTCGCAGCTCCCAAGCACACTTCATCAGAGTTGATTCAACTCAGCAACAAATCTGTCAGCAACACTTTAGGATCAACCGAACAACCAAAGTCAAGGATCGAACGGAGGCATTTCATCACAGAAAAAGAATGAAAAATGTTCAACTCCTCAACTTGGACGCCTAAAGTCAAAGTAAGACCAGTTGACTGAAGTTGAGATATTTTACAAGCCTTTCCATGTCTAAAACGTCCCCAAATTGGTGGAATTTGCTCAAGTGAACTCCTGATTAGCCAGATTGACTCCTCAACTAGCATGTTCGCGCCCTAATTGATGCTTCCAACTCCAAATCAATATGTATCAAGCCAAGGCATCCATTATTCATTATTTCTTGCAGGTCGAAGAGCTCAAACACCAATATTTTCTCTCCAGCATCATTTGAACGATCTGACGGAAGCCATTGACAGCATTCTTCATGTTTTCAAGAACAGGTTGCATAAAAGAGCAGTATATCAGAGGTTACATCTCCAGGCATGATTTTCTTCAAGATTCAGAGAGGCAGTTTATAACTTCCAAACTTCTTCCCCTCGTTTCTTCTATTCTTGCCTTAGATCTTCTTGCATCTCCAAGTAAACGACAATTATTCACAGATCTGACCTTCTGGGTATGATCAGCATGGCAGTTTCAACAAAACCCACGTGCCAAATTCTTCTAGAAAAAGTTGCCCTGCTGCCCCTTTTTTAGGGTTTCAAGAAAAAGTTTAATTTCAAAAATCAGACAAACTGCGTTTGTTCAGCTTTGAAGCGCCTACAATACCCATGTGTCAGATTCTTTTTAGGAAAAATAAGCTTCTGCTACTTCTAAAACTTCTACCACGAAGGGCTCTTGCATGTACAAGGAAAAGTAACCTTTTAAAAAATTTGATGTTCTGGGTCCATTCAGAAAATTATTCTCAACAAAATCCACGTCTCAAATTTTTTCATAAAAATACTTCTCGGCAAGGCTATTTTTAGAAATTGCAGAAAAGTTGTCCAAACAATATCGTGTGCACAATCAATCTTCAAGGTTTTCATAATGTAGTTCTCCCAAGTCGAATACAAGACCAAGACGGTCTTACTCCATGACTTTCTGAAGACGGCTGACACCGATTTGCATTGGGCACACCCAGAGGTCGATTTGGACAGATTGACAGGCATAGACGCTCAAATTCCACAAGTCCCATATGTTTTCACCTCGTATATCTGATAGCCTTCCAAGGCCAGTTTAGAGGGTTGAATACTGTTGGAGCTCTGCGTATGCGGCGGGTTCGTATAGATTTCTCACAGCTAGAGTGTTCACAGTCAAACTTAGCAATTTCATCATACAACACTCTTTCATTGAGAAGAATCAAGAAAAGCGTCAAAAGCGCAAAGCTATGTGATAAACAGAGGCCATCACTCCAGTTACAGAGCCGCCAAAGTTACCAATCAATTCCTTGTCAGTATCAAACGTGAAGATGGTGACTACGTGAGTCTCGATGACATGCAAACACAATTCTAGTAGCGGTTTTTGTGGTGACCCTGCTGGTTGCAAGTTAAGTTAGATCGCAATCATGTCAACAAGGCTAGATAACGCAACTACAAGGGACATTGTATACCAGGAGCAGATTGCGAGTGGCGAGGAGATGCTACGATGACACATCATCATCCTGCAAAGCATCAATTGCCCAAATACAGAGGCAGTCAACGACTGGTTAGAGGAATTGTTGACTAGAGGTGACGAGCTGTGAATACTCAATTAGGACGTCATACCCCTCCAAAATAGCATTTATGACAGCAAGAGTTAACTTGATGCCTCTTTCCAAATTAACTCACAATCCCACTGATTATGGATGTCTACTTCCACTAATTATGGATCTCTATTTTGGAGGCACTTTTGTATTAGAGTTCTCTTTTAGTTTAGAATCAGTTAACTAAAGTAGACTTCCCAGTTAACTGTTAGGTTACCTACTTTTAGACATAGGAATAAATCTTGCAGATTGGCAAGAACTCATTGTTAACTCAGGGAGATTTTACGGTTGCCTACTCCTTTGAGCTTTTATAAATAAGAGCCTTTGCTCATTGTATTTATACTTTACTTCATGGCAGCAAAACGCTCAGCTAAAAAGCCTTCGACTTTGTTCGCTTAGTATATTTTCTTGAATCGTTTTTGTTATAGTTAAACGCCAAGTACAACTTGTGTTCTCTCTATTCAGATAGGTGTGATCAATTCATGTTCATGTATTCTCGGTTGATCGCTTCATGTGTGATTGTCTCTTTGACACAAGTTGCTGTCCCAAAGTGTAATCTTTGGTCAAATTTGAGATAATAAATCAAGAGAGCCTTGGGCCTTTGATCTAAAAGTCTCATGATTTGTCTTTGTATGTTGTTCTTACTAATTTTTCTTTCAATCTACACCTCGGAAAGAGCATTGTCTCCTTGGGAATTTAGAGAGTAGGATTATCGTTATTTGTTGTTTCTAGTAGTCTACCTTTCAGCCTACACCTCGGAAAGGACTTGGTGCCTCCTTGGGAATCCTAAGATCTAGCCTACCGTTTGTAGATTACTTGTGTGGATTCTATTTTGGTGTAAATCTGGAAGTTCAGAGCCTTCGGATGCATTCTAAGAGACAATTCGTCTAAGTGATCAAACCATTCCATTCTCGCTCCTATGTGTTGTGACGTTTTTCACACATCGCCCCATTGCAAATGGGGACCCCCTAATTTTGGCTTTGCTTTTCGTTCGTTTTGTTGTTGTCTCTCTTTTCTACTGTCTGTCTTTTCGGGATTGAGCCCGTCTTTGAGCTTAAAATGTAGATTTTGGCTAAGTCTGAAAATTAGGGTTTTGAATTTTCCAGCCAACCTGAAGTCAAGTGAGATGAATAAATTGCAAATTGAGACTAACACTGTTGGTAGTATGCTCCTAACAGGGTCTCAGCAGAAAATTCATCGAATTCTGGCAACTTACTATTTTTAGTAAGTGTGCAATTGCAGGTGATTCTTCAACATTTTTGAAATTCCGACAGTTACACGACATTCAGAGCACGTCAGGCTACACAAGCAAAATTTGAACTAAAACGAACAACCTGCTATTTTTAGCAGTCTAGCTTCCATAGCAGATTTCAAGGTCTAGATGTTACATTTTCTGATGCATGTCCGGAGATTCCTTCTGGGTTTTTCGAGACCTTCGCAGTGATATGACATGCAAAGCGTGATGATGACTTTCAGCATTCGGTCTTCGGAGGCCAATATTAGGGTTTGCATGCAGAATTTTTCGGCGCATGTCGACATTTTCTTTCTGGGTTTTCCAAGAGCTTCGCGGCGATGTAACATGCAAATGAAACTGACCACTTTTCAGAAACTTACTATTTTTAGCCAGTGCGTGCATGTTGGAAATTTTTCTGGGTTTTTCTGGGTTTTTCAAGATTTTTCGGGCAGTATGACATGCAAGATCATCCGGCAGCCGGTTGATCACTTTTCGGGCCGCTTTCTATTTTTAGCAGGTATCACTTGGGCAGCAGCTCGACGCTTCAGAAATGCAAGCTGATCATCATGCAACTGAAACAACATCAAACGGAGCTCATCTAAGCAATACGCATAAAATTAGGGTTTCGAGCTTCAGCGCTAAAAATGAGGAGTCAGAGGTCAAAATGTTCAAAAATGAAGTACCCATCACGATCAGCATCCTTCCGAGAGTCTGCTGGAAAAATTTGAAGGCAATCGGAGAACCTGCTATTTTTAGTAAGGCATTTTGGGCAAGGGCTATAAATAGAAAGTTGATCTCGGCGTCAGCACAAATGGGCAAGTTCACCGACGACGGGCACACTGTCCAAATTTCAAAGCAAACGGAGCTGGGGAAGCTTCAGAAACCAACACTTACTATAAATAGTAAGTCACCTCAGCAGCAGCTATAATTGGCAGGTCAGCACCGGATCTCAGCAAGTACAGGTCGAACACGTAATGAGAACCCTTTGGCGCAAATTCCAAAGCAAACAGAGTTACAGAGAATGAAGAATCAGATGGTTGCTATTTTTAGCAGGTCAATTGGGGTTTCCTAAAATCAAGGGCGGAACCCGACATTCACGCAGAAGCATCATCCAGTGACGATCACCATGTTTTGGGCATTCAACACGCAAAGTTTGAAGACTTTCTGAGCAGTTGCTATTTTTAGCAGGTTGCTAAAAATAGCAGGTACAGGCAAATATCATGCATCGCTGGCATAAGCACGTCCCGAGGTTCAGAACAAGGCGAAATCAGGCCTTTCAAGAGTCAGAAGTCAATTCAAAGCACAAAATTTGAAGAACTTTCTAAAAATAGCAAATTAGGGCAGGTGTGAACGAGTCACTCCAAATTTGACAAATGGCATAAAATTCACTGAAATTGATGGATTTTCAAGTCCAGCAAGTGAAAAATGCCTTTAAAGGCTGGAGGTTGGTGGAAATTTTCTAAGTCACACAAATTGGAAGCTCCACTGGTAATATGCGCCCTTGAGCTTCAAGATGGTTGAAAAATATTCGAAGTACGGAAATTGGAACCTCCTATGGTAAAATGCGCCCAAGTTGAGAGGGGAGGCTTAAGAATTGACTAAGTGTTGAAAACTAGAAGCTAGCCTAGGCAAATGCGCCTTGAAGAATTGGAAGCACCAAAAATTTGCTAAGGCACCCAAACTTGACGTAGCACCCCCAAAATGCGCCTTAGGAAGAAGGGTAATTGAAAATTCTCCAAGTATTGACAAAAATTGGAAGTAGAGGGGCCTAAATGCGCCCTAGCTTGGGAGGTGGATAGAAAAATGGTTAAGTGTAAAATTGGAAGCTCAGGCCCCCAAATGCGCCCTTGAAGAGAGAAAGCTTCAGAAAATTTTCTAAGTGTCAAAACTAAAAACTCCTTCAGTGAAATGCGCCTTTGGGCTTAAAGTGATGAAATTAAAAGCTATGCCAGCTAAATGCGCCTAGAAGGTTAAAGTTCTTCAAAGACGTTTAAATTAGAAGTTGCCTAGTCAAAATGCGCCCATGACAAAAGGTTGAATGTTGACCCTCTCTAATGCGCCCTAAGTCGAAAGATGAAAGTAAACCCACTTGAATGCGCCCAAATGTTGAAAATGAATGTGTATGGGTTAAAATGCGCCCAGTGTTGAAAAATAAAAGCTTGATGGAGGATTTGCGCCTAGGCACAAATTGGAAGGAGGATGTGCTAAAAGCGCCTCAAGCTGAAAGTGAAACCTCCATATGTGAAATGCGCCTTGAAAAGGAGGAGGCCATGAAGAAATTTCTCTAAGTATGGAAAAATGGGAGTAGGCCTTGTCAAATGCGCCCTAACAAGCTTATGATGAGTTGGAAAATTTCTAGGTGTTGAAAATTTAAAACTCTACCCTTCATATGCGCCTTTGGCTGGAGGTGTGGTGGTAAAAATGTTCTAAGTGCTTTAAAATGAAACCTCAGGGGTCCATATGCGCCTAGGATAAAAGTGACAAGATTGAAAGTGGAGACCCCAAAATGCGCCCAGCAAGGAATAAAGATGAGACAAATTCTAAGTGTCACAAATTAAAAGTTCAACATGACATATGCGCCCAGGGTGTAGAATGAAAGTTTGAACCTCTAAGTGCGCCCAAGTCACTTAAATTGAAAGTTGCCTGTAGAAAATGCGCCTCTGAGTATTGAGGGACTTCAAAAATTGTCTAAGTGTCAAATTGGATGCTCAGGGTATGATTTGCGCCCTTGAAGTTCAAGGCTTGGATTTTGACTAAGTGATGAAACTTGATGCTATGTGTCAAAATTAGAAGCTCAGGGTATGATTTGCGCCTGGCTAGGAAAAGGGTGAAAATATATTCCAAGTCTTTTAAATCTAAAAGTCAAACCTCCTATTTGCGCCTAGACTTGCCTGTGGTGGGGCCTTGAAAAACGCCAAGTTCCAACACTTGATGGAGAAGACCTCATTTGCGCCCTTGGAGGGAGAATAACAGATGAAAGTATCTAAGTATGAAAAATTGGAAGTACCACCCTTCATTTGCGCCCTTGAGCTTTAAGGATAGGAATGTGTATAAATCTTCAAGTGTTGAAAATGGAAGTCCATGGGTCCAAATGCGCCCAAGATGGAGATGGCCAGAGAAAGAATGAATTTTCCTAAGGCGTTAGAAGTTGAAGCTCACAAGCCCAAATGCGCCCAGGAGGTTGAAAATTGATAAAGAAAGTTTCTAAGTGTCAAAAATGGAAGTGCAAGGTATGAAATGCGCCCAAGCTTGCTAAGGGATGAAGAAATTTGCTAAGGCATGGGTAAATCGGCAGGAATAAGTCAGAGGATGCCAATTGCACAGGGTCAATGAGAAATTTCAAGCCAGAGCAAGGAAATGTGCCTGGAGATGAAGAAATAGATTAAATTTGCTAAAAAATTATTTTCTAAGGTTCAAAATTCAGAAAATTAAATGAACCCATTCGTTGGGTACCCATGGGTCTAGCGCGTTCTGAAGGAAATTTTCTTCTGGGTATTGATGATTGTCGATCAGGAATGGATTTTGAAGTCTTCTACACTTTGTCGAGGCCTTCAGGGTGAGTATTTTTGATGGGCGCCAGGTTGATGAATTTCCTAAGGGAAATTTGAAAAATTTTCTAAGGCATGAAATGAAATGTGGTTGACATAAAATTGCCTTGGCCGATGAATTTGAACGTGATCGCCTAGATAATTTTTGATCAAATTCCAGATGAATAGTGTTGTGTAATTTATATTATGATGTGTTCTAATACTCTTCTCCTCGCTTGTTTTGCAGGAGGAACGTCGAGGCCAGAGCACGATGTTTGGAGGTGGTGAAGCACGATGATATTACGACCTTCGGAGGAAGATAAAGTTTTGAAGGAAAGTTGCAAGAAATGGCTAAGTGTTGGAGTTTCTCCTCAAGAATCCAATGTGCACCCATGGCAAGCGGAAATGATCTAGTCCAAGACTGAGAAGTCCTTCAAATTCAAGAATGGAAGTTCGAGCAAGGGTCAAGGAGAAAATCAAGAGCGGTCGGACTCCAGATTCTACCAAATTCTATTATTCGAGGTGGCAATCTTAAAGTCTCTTTTACCCTCCTCCAAGCGATCATCAGAATTGGCCGAGTACGAAGATCAAGAACAGTGTGAACGCGTCCGTAGACGGGAATCTTCTAGAAGGGTGGTGGCCATTAATGACGCATTTATTACCCCACTCTCCTTTGTGGCGGTTTTTAGGGCAAATCATGTTTAGGGCTGAGGTGGCACGATCTGGGCCATCCAGCCGATTGTAATCTGAGCCGTCCGTTGGACTTGGCCAGCTATATAAAGGGGGAGTCCCCCTCATTTGTACCTTCAGCTTAGATGAGACAGTAGAATTAGATAGAAGTTAGATAGAGAAATAACTTAGAAGTAGATTGATAGTGTAGTTGGAGGAGAAGGAAAGTTTTCCTTTGAAAACTTTTGTAAGAAATTGTCGTGTAAAACTTTCATAATAAAAGATCTTTCATTGATGGTGAAATTCATCTTTGTTGTGGATAGCTAGCGAGGTTTCTTCATCCCTTCTACTTCAAGTAGCGTAGAGTAGCATAAATTTCATTTTCATGCAAGTAGATAGTAATTGTGGGATGTGGTCTTCAATTTGAGCAAACTTCGTCTATCCATACCACTAGTGTGTTCGCTGATGGTGAATGTGCCTTGTGTGGTCAACTGGAATGTCATGTACTAAACTTCGATCATGATTTGTATGTTTATATGCGTCGTTGTGATGGTATTTTCATGCTAAGTTGTGATATGAACATCTTGAACTACTCCTTTGAAGATTGCACCGGTTCTGTGGAGGTTGTCCAAAGTGAGGCAAAGCAGAGCCTGGTTGAAGCTTGTGAGAATTGGTCACCATGTCCACACCTTAGAATATATTTAAACTCTCTAAACCTGCACTATTTCAATTCAGTACTTTCTGATTAGAATAGGAAACAAGAACTTCATAGACAAATCTTTCGAGCATTTGAATTCCTTTCTCCGCTGCCGAACAATTCCGTAAGTCCCCTTGAAATACCAGCAAATCACATCGAGCCAAACTGAGCCTATTCGCACTAAAAGAACCTTGGAGTTGAACGCATGAACTTTCTTTGCAATCTTAGCATGTGGAATACTTTGATCAAGAGAGAATAGGGAAGCCGTTGGCAACTTTATTCTGCGTTGGTGCGGTCACGAAAAACACATCAACACTATGCCCCTCTTGCTTTGTTTATCTTGAGGAGATAGGATAGATTAAAAGTTAGCTTAGTTATAGTTAAGATCTACAGAAACCAGAGAAAACCTTAGTTGCAACGCATTGTGCTATATGCTCCCTTGTGCCCTGCCGCTGAGTAAAAAGATAGGAACATCAGTTTACTTTTTATGCAAACATCAGCAAAAAGAGGGAGCTTCCCCTCCTAATTTGAAGAGCAGCTACTACACACTGTGCATAGCTATCTGTTTCCAATAAGCACTCCAGAGGTGCTAATTGAAATGCCAACAAGGTGCGATTAAGCGATGTTGAATTGTGAGACATTATCTAAATTCTGATCCTTGCAATTTAATATATCATGATTTATTTGTGGATATCGACTTTTAAAAAGACAAGTCATTAGGATGTGTTTTGAATCTTTTGATAAAAAGACCAAGTTTCATTCATAGAAAGGATTTTTTATTACAAAAACCCAGAACCTATTTGGACTAGAATCAAACTAGTGGAATATCAAAAATATGTATGTATTATGAGTAAAGTAAATGGATTTCATCATAATGTGTTTTGATAAAAAGACTAAATTTCACAAATAGAAGGTGAGGTTGGTTAGCCAACAAAGGCAATTTCCTCACATACATACTTTGATCCTATCACTATGGATGAGGCACCTTTTGAGGCACCTATTGAGGCTCTTATTGAGGATGTTGCACCTATACCATCTACTTCAGCAACACCCACACAGCGTGTTGTACCCCAAAATTAAAATTTTTGTTACACTTAGACATTTTGAAGAAATGAGTAAAAGTCTTGTTAAATCAGTCAAAAAGGTCAAAATTTGGGTGTACATGTCTTGCATGAGGGGTTAAAACACAAAATTTTCAAAAACGGACGATCTGGGTCTGCTCAGAGCAGCTTAACCTACAAAACCCAGATCTTAGTTTTTCATCCCTAAATTTTAGGAAAATTGCTATTTTTAGAAATTTTCTAAAATTAGTAACGTTTTCTAGGTTTTTCTGGGTTTCTTTGGAAATGGATACTAGCAAAACTTTCTAAAAATAGAAAGTCGGTCCGTTAGGGTCCAAACTGATTTTTATCGGCTCAAAATACATCCATATCAGGCTAGTGCAGTCAGAATCTCAAAATAATCAGTTTTGCCCTAGTGGGTCTATTCTGCTTTTCCAGAAGCATACCAGGAGCTCCTAGGTCATTAATGGAGGTCATTCAGCTACCAGGTGTCAGATTCAACGTTCAAAGCATTCGACAGAAAGCAAGTTGGTGGACGAGCTCGAAGAACGAAGAAGTTGAAAAATGATGAAAATTTTCTAACACTGGCAAGTTTGGGCGCCCCAGGTAGAGAAAGGCGCCCATCTTTTTAGGGCATCAAATGTTGAAATTAGGGTTTACATCTCCAATCAAAGTTGCTCAGTTCTCTGCCAGCTCCGCAGCAAGTCCGGCGATGCAGTCAATGGATCGTCCAGCCATCCAGAATTTAGCACTGAACAGGAGGTGTCCAAACTGATGTCAGAATGAAAAAGAATGAAAATTATTAAAATTTGACTAAGTCTGGGTAAAGTGGGCGCCCCTGGTGAAGAAGGGCGCCCAAATTTTTGAGGCACCTGATCCAACTATTAGGGTTTGAGAATACGCTTAATCTCTTCAGTATTTAGTCAGCTTTGTCACGCCTGTCTCCGTCAAATCATCCGATTGGTCGCCTTCCGGCAAATTCAGATTGAAGTCAAAGATACAGAAGGAAGGTTTCAAACTCTAAAGAAAATCAAATGAAATTTGACTAAGTCTGGAAGGTTTGAGCGCCCCAGGTAAAGAAGGGCGCCCAAGTTTTCAAGGGGCTAAATAGATGAATCCGGAAACGAAGTTCTAACGTAATCCCTTTACAGTTGATCCAGCTCTCCAACGAGATATTCAGCTCGTCAATCAGAGGTCGCAGTCGCCAGATACAAGAAGCTGAATAGAGGGTCCGGCAAGAGTTGAATTTCAAAGTTCAGAAGCAAACACAAAAAAGATGAGAAATAAACTAAGTCTGGTGAACATGGACGCCCCCAGCCAAGATGGGCGCCCAAGCTTTTGAGGGATTAAAATTCACTTTTTGACAGAGTTCATCTCAGAAGACCCCTCCTCATATCTCGTCAGCTTCGCGATGAGCACAATAGACAAACAATCTGGCGTCCGGAGCTCCAGATTCAACGAGATCATCTGTAGAAGAAGAGTCAATGAAGAAATTTGAAGATCATGAAAATGGCTAACTCTGGGTAAAATGGGCGCCCCTGGAAGGAAAAGGCTCCCATGAATTCGGAGGTCGAGATGAAGTTTTTAGCTAGAGACGCTTCCAGGACAACCTTCTCAGAATCAGTCATGCTCCGCGATGGATCTTTTAGCTCGCCTATCAGATCAGTCTGCAAACCGGAAATTAGAGGCGAAGTAAGGGGTCAAAATGAAGAAAAGTTGAAAATGCCAAAAATTTGACTAACACTGTTTGAAGTGGGCGCCCCTGGTAAAGAAGGGCGCCCAATTTCTCATGCCTTAGAGAAATTTCAAAAGTTCTCAAAATTTTCAAAGTTGCAAGGAAGAAGATGGCGTTCAAGTTCAATGAAGCTGAAATTTTAGGGTTTTGGAAATAACAGCAAAAGAAAGCAAAGTAAAAACAAAACCCTAAGTCTATTTAACACCTCTTTTCAATGTTATTTTTATTATTTTTGCAGGTAGCATCCAAAGGAGAAAGTTGGAGCAGCCAGTTTGAAGAATTTTTATGATTCAAGAATTCTTATTTGCTGGTTTTTCATCAGATTTTTTAGACCAGCAACATAAACCCTTGCTTTTTCAAGCTTTTTCATCCAGAAAATCAAGTTTTTCAAGAAGGCGGCCAAGGTTTTCAAGTTTTCAGCCATCTGGGTCTTTTTACTTCATTCTTCTGAAGAACTTTTCAAGAACTTCATCAAGTTGCAGCAGCTGTTTTTATTTTGCATGTCAATGAAATCCTCAGTGCATTCAGTTTTCAACCATCTGGGTCCTCTCAAATCAGTCTTCTGAAGAAAACCCATATCACAATTTTTTCAAAAAAAATTCAAATTCTAGGGTTGGCTGCTTTTTCAATCAGCCGTCAGGGTTTTGCAAATCTAATCAACTGGGTTCGTTTCTAATCATATTCTGAACAAAACCCAGGTGCCAGTTTTTTCGGTGAAAATTTGAAGAAATTAGGGTTTGCTGCTTTTTCAGGCAAAATTCAAAATTTTCAAAAACGGACTATCTGGGTTGTCTTGCATCGAAGTTCTGAGCAAAACCCATATCTCAGAAAAATTTTCAAAAATTTGTCCGTTCGAGCAAGAAAATCAGCATTCTAAAAATAGAAGTTGCTCAAGGCTTGTCTGCACCTAAGGCGAGTTCTGAGTCATTCTTCAAGTTTTCGAAATGGATTACACTCCCAATGTTTTCAAGACTGAATCAGCTCTCTATCACGATTACATCAAAACAGCTGAGACAGACTTGCATCATATCAAGCCGGTGTTCGATCTACACGCCTTCGAGAGCACAAGCAACACCTCAATCAGGAACCTGGGACACTCTAGACTCCTCGCAGCAGCGTCTATTCCTATAGCAATTCAGAGTCTTGAGTTCGTAATCGCTTGCATCAAGCATTACAACCCGACTACTAGGGAGATCCAGTCAGTGGATGGCAGATTGATTTGCAGTCTGAAGCCTGATATGATCGAGAAGTGTTTTTCCATTCCCCCATGGCCTCAAAGCGTTACTATCTCAAAGGGTGAATGTGAAAGGATATGGGAGATGCACAAAGAAAAATACAACAAGAAGATTGTACTGAAGTGAATGAAAGAAAAACATAAGACTCTGCCAAGTCACACTTCCATAATGTCAGCAAAGTTTGATAAAGCGGCCAATGAGGTCGAAGATTTCCTTAGGTCAGTTGCAGATGCTGAAGATATTCTAGAAAAGCAGTGTTTTGCTATTGAGGGCATAGATGCACCAAACCGGGACATAGTTTCTAATTTTCTAGCGGATGTGATCGAGCTTTAAAGCAGCTTTCTTCTAGAAGCTTTCTTTCCCGCTTTCTTTCTATTCTTGGAATGATTCTTATCCATTCTTTGAGAAGAGAAAGAAGATAAAATGTAATAGTTGGCGTTTCCGCTTTTTCTGCTTTCTTAGGTGTTAGATGTTATAGATCTTTCTAGATTTAGTAATAAAGCTTGCTTGCTGAGCAAGCCCTAGATTGTGAAAGCAAGGAGATTTTAGGGTTCCCTACTCCTCTGCTTCTCTATAAATAAGAGCCTTTGCTCATTAGTTTCTTTAACCATGCTAGTGATAACAAAACGCTGAGCCTATTGTGCCTTCTATTTGTTATTCGAGTATTGTTCAATTGTGTTGTGATAGCAAATTGTTGAGCCTCTTTAGCCAACAAGGAGTTAGTGTGATTGTTGTTTCTAGTGTGTAAGAGCAAGATTGCAAACCTCTTTAGCTGCAATTTCTTGTTCTAGACATGTTAGAAGAGAGTTTTGTTCCAGAGATTTGAGTAATAAAATCATGAGCCTCGTTTGCCTTGGTCCAAAATCTCAAATTTCCGTTATTTATGTTCTACTTTTATGATCTTGATTTCAACTCACAGTGAAGTGTGTAGGTGTTTGTTGAGAGGGAGGTTATTGAAGTATTTTGTCAGAAAATCTACCTTGCTCATTTCTAGTTCCTCTTGCTCTGCTTATTACTTGAGAAGCTAAAAACGTCTTTAGTTTAAGTTAGTCGTAGTTGAAGTTCTCAAAACAGAAAATATCAGCTGCGGCATTTGTGTTTAATAAACCTTGTGCTCTAAGCTGATCAAAAAGATAGGCAACTTAGTTCTTAGTTTACTTTCTTTCAACACCATCAGCAAGAGGGAGCTTCCCCTCCTAATTTGAAGAGCAGTTTATCTGTGCATAGCTGTCCGTTTCAAATACGCATTCCAGAGGTGCGAATTTAAACGCCAACACAGCGCAACAAAAGCTTTTGAGTTTTAGTCATAGAAGAAATTTATGATTTACAATTTTCATTGATACAGAAACTTGAAGTTGATATGTATTTAGAAGTATTAAACTCTAATTTTGATTTATATACGATGGAAATCAACAATATGCTCTACACAATTAGTAATATATGTGTTTTTGAAGAATATTTTTAAAAATTTATGTATCTTAAAATGTTCGATAAAATTGTCGAGATCAAGTCCAAGCTTTTCAACTATGGCCTTGGGTATGAAAAGGTTTGAACAACATTATTGGTGAAGGAGAAAGCTTCAGTAGAGGCATCATTGAGAACAACCAAGGATGCATGGCCTGAAACCAGTGTGTCCATTTCTAATGGATGGAAAGATTGCAAAAATAGACCATTGATTAATGTTATAGCAGTTTCCCCTAAAGGGGCGATGTTTTTAAAGGCAGTGAATTGTGAGGGGCAAGTAAAAGATGCAACTTTCATTGCCAATATCCTCATAGAATCCATTGAAATGGCGGGCCCTAAAAATTTTGTCCACCTCATAACAGACAATGCTAAAAATTGTAGGGCAATAGGGTCTATAGTGGAGGGTACATATGGTCACATTTTTTGGACACCATATGCAATCCACTCAATTTGATATTGCAAAAGATTGGCACACAAATTGAGTGAGTCAAACAAATCTACATAGAGGGCAAGGAGATCCAAATGTTTGTGACTAATCATCATATGTCACAAAGCATCTTCAAGACCTTCAAACTGGAGTTATTGAAGGCAATTTAAATTTTATTTTTTAATATATTTTTTAGTTTTTTAATTTTTGATATGTGACATGTTTTTTTTTATACCATGTTAGGTTATCGAAACTCAATTTGCATCTCACACAATTGTCTTAAGACAACTTGTGAAGGTGCAAGAGCCTTGAGTTCTATGGTCATCAACAACCTATGGAGTGTATCGAGACAATCAAGCACAAAAAGAGCCCCAAAAGTAAAAGCATTGGTCCTAGATGATGAGTGGTGGGCTCGTGTGGAATATGTTTTGGATTTCACTGAGACCATCATTAGCATGATTAGGTATGTTCATACTGATCACCCATGTTTGGGTGAAATTTACAATGGCTTCGACTCCATGGTGGAGAAAATAGGAAATATAACAAAAGCTAAGAAACATGACCCAACAGAAAGATTTTTCAAAAAGTGTACAACAGATTATCGTTGACCATTAGAACAACATGACCACCCCCTTACATCTCTTACCATTTGCTTTGCTGCCAAAGTATTATAGCGAAGAGATACTTCCATTGCTAAGGATGGTGCCACCCTATAGGGATGAGGAGGTTGTCATTGGCTAGAAGACTGCATCTACAAGGATATTTCTAAATGAATATATCCAAAGTGTGTTCTTCAATGAGTTTGGCCACTTCATATCTTCAAAGAATCATTATGTTTCCATTCTTTAAGACAAATATAGGAAAGATGCTCATGATTGGTGGTATCTACATGGTCAAAGCTCCATTTACCTGTAGCCTCTTGCAATTAAAATTCTCTCCCAAGTATGTATCGTTTTATTTTTTATTTTTCTTGTTTTTCATTTAATGCTATTATGTTATATATTATATTGTATAATAATATAATTCTATAATTTATGTTTTGCAATTATAAAATAAAATACTAAATGTTGTCTACAAATTCAATAGGTTCTGATTTCTTCTTCAGCTAAGAGAAATTGGAGTACATACTATTTCATCAACTCGGTTAAATGCAACCGTTTGAGTGCAAACAAGCGGAGGATTTGGTCTATGTACAATCCAACCTTCAAACCTTGTCAAATAAGACACCTAAATACAATGAGGACGTGAGAAAGAATTGGGATCTAAGTCCTAAGTGTCCTGATTTAGATGCTACAATTGCATAGCTTGCCAAAGTCTCAAAAGATAAGGCAACTTCTGCACATGACACAACTAGTGGGAGTGGAACTCCAATTGATTGTGGTTCAACTAAAATTGAACCAAATGTTGACCTTGATGCTTTTGATGAAGAAGAATATGAAGAATATTAAATATTGATTGTAATTTTGAATTATCATTATGAAATGACATTTTGGGACTTGAGTATTTTCAGTTTTGTCAATTATGAATATGAGGTATTTAAATATTCTATTTATTGGCAATTATGAGTATCATTGTTCTTATTACTTATAATTTTGAACATATATATGTATATGTATATGTATGTGTATATGTATACACAAATACCCAGGGAAAAAAATATTTTTTGTACCGTCATACCAAAACTAGTAACTTAGCCTAAAACACCTGACAATATTTATATAACTAAAAAAATGTTGTTTCCTTCAACTAAAATCCACTATTATAGTCATGTAATCAATGTATACTTGTGTTTGTGATCAAAGCAGCTTCTATTTGACAAATTTATTGTGACTTTAAAGATTTGTTATTAAAAAGTACAAGATAAAAGTTTTAAATCCTTAAAAATCTATATATTTCATGGTTTTTTCAATTTTCCAAGCTTTTTGTCAAGTCTCAATCAATAAACACCAAGTCCAAGTCAAAATCAGCTTCCAGAGTTGAGCCAAGTCCAAGTCTTGTAACACTGATTTAAATACAATTTATCTTTTATCCCCAAAAAAAGAAATTCATGGTTTCATATAGTTACAATAGAATTATATCTATGCTACAGTTGCGTTGGTAACACAAGGGCAGACAACTAAGAGGGGGGGAGGGGGAGAGGTGAATCAGTTGTCACAGAATTTCAAACTTATTCAACTTATTAACCTTATTCTCAGATCTGATCAATAACCATGTGTAAGAGACCAGGTGTCTCTCAACCCGAACACTGTCTGATAATACTGAGTTTTGTTTGTTTTTTCTGTATTTTTTATTTTTTTGATGTTTTGCACTAAAAGGAGAATTTGCGATTTTGCATAGAAATGATTGGAAAAATAATATAAAATACTAGATGCACAAAAACTACAGAACATAGATCAAATCTCGATGCCAGATGATTTATTAATCTTCCCAGATGATTACACTGCAATATTTAAACATTCAGACAAAAAGGCAAGCATTTTATTGAAAACCTGGATAAGCCTGCAAGCACCAGAAAGAGAGACTGAAATGGTACGGCTGCAAGCAATGATGCAATCTCCCACCTCGAAACTGATGAAATGTCTCCAGAAACCCTAGGCGTCCACTTTGCAAAAGACAGGAGATGAAACAGGGAGGCGTATTCTCCAATAAAGAAAGTACGGCCCTTGCTGGTACAAATGTACAGCCCCAGCCAGCAGCATTAAATAAATCCGTACCACTTTGAAGGATGTGCCAGAACACTGTAAATGGATCTCAGATAAGTCGCCTCAAATGACTGATGAATAATCTTCCTCAAACCCTTCCTGAATCGATTCAATAAGCACAACTGCAACCTCTGAATGAAGTCACCCTGTTTGACAATCTTCAACTGATATTCCACAATCTCAGTATGTCAGATCTTGAAGAGGGAACGTTCCTCAAAACCTGTTGATCTGCAAAAACCCTGGTTTCTCAAACCCCAATGCTCTCAGAGAGAAAAGATAACAAATTCGAATAATTAATCACATAAGTTCGATTTGCTCTTTGAAAGAATATATAACCTCTCTCAATAATTCGACCCTCTTCTCAAAAAATCAATTAAATTACATTTAATAATATTAATTTGCCTCTCTTTGACTTAGGCAATAATATTAACATAATGGCGTCCCCTTTAATGAATAAATAATTATTCATTATAATAATCATTCTCCTTTATTATAAAGTATTAAATACTTTATAATATGCCATTAATCATTAATATTTTAATATATCATTAAAGTAATTTTATAACATAAAGTCAAAATAATAATTATTTAATAATCATTATGTTGTACCCAAAATAATTTTTTTGGCATTCTGTATAAATTGAGCTAAATCTTGTTAAAATGCCATGTTAAGTCAGTTTTAGGTCAAACCAATCATAGAATCTTGGTGGGTTTCTGTCAAAGAACACGCGCAAAATTCTGAAAATTTGAAAATTAGGGTTTTTCACCCTATTTTCGAAACCCCAAAAATAGGACCTTCCATAAATGATTGAAAATGATTTTGATAGGATCAAAAAGGCTTCACGATCACATTGGTCAAGTCAGAATCATCAAAAGACATGTTTTACTCTGGTGGGTCTATTTCTATTTTTCAGGAACAAAGTTAGAACCTCTGCAGCCATTAATGGCAGATTGGCCAGTACCAGGTGCTGAAAGCTAAGCTTCAAAAGCTTCAACGACACAACCATGGCGGAAAAGGTCAAAAATGATGCTGTTTGATGAAGGAGATTCTTGAAAGTGAAAAAGGTCAAAATTTGACTAACTCTGGAAACGTTACGAAGGAGAAAACTCAAAATGCTGAAAAGAGCCTTTTTCAAGCTGGGGCGCCCATGATCTTTGAGGGTCAAATGCAGTCAGTAAGATCATCCAAAGCAGTCATTCTTGAAGTTTGATTGCTGGCTCGACAGTGAAACAAACATCTAGATCATCCGATGAATAGATCACAAGCAGCTACTGACAAAGCAAAAAGAGGCAGTTGAGGAAATGTCAGGAAACCACAGTTAACGGCGAAGTTCTAAGAAAAAAAAGCCTTTCCAAAAGAAAGGCTTCTTTTGTGACTTCCGTGATGTCGACATAAATGACAAAGAGTTTCCCAGATAACCTTTCACCTGGCAGATCTCGGAAACGCAACTGCAAGCACCAACATCTGACAGAGCATTCAACAGATAATCCAGATCAAAGTAGGCAACTTTTCAGATAAAGATGATCAGGCCAAAAGGTGAAAGCGCCCTTTTCAAAGAGGGGCGCCCTTGAATAAAGGAACCCTAGAATGAAATCCAGGTTTTCTGAAGTCAGCCATCTTTGGCAGAACAGAGCTAGGTGCCTGATGAGATATCAAACTAAATCATCTGACTCTCAGATCAACGAGAAATCCAGATCAAAGCATGAGAGGTCATTTCAAAAGGCTGAAGAACGAAAATCGAAAATTCACTAAGGCATAAGCAAAAGAGCCTTTTCTTGGAAAAGGCGCCCTTTCTTTTGAAGCCCTAAACTCAACTTTTTACCATCATGCCTCCCAAGCACTCCTCTTCAGGTCAAATCCAGCTCAGCAGTGAATGTGTCAGCATCATCTCAGGATCAACAAATCAAGCCAGATTCAGGATCAAACTGAGGTTGTTCAAGAGAGAAAATAATAAAAACTTGCAAAAATCAAAAGGGACGCCTTGAAGAAGTCAAAGGTCAAGTTGTTGACTAAAGTCAAAATATTTTGAGCAAAACTTGGCTAAAACACTCCACGATTAGTAGAAATCACCTTTTTGAACTTTAGATCAAGCCAAAATCACTTTTGATCGTGAGTTAGGTCCCCAAACTTGTGGATCTAAGGCTTGAGTCTATGTAATCAAGGTGAAGGCGTCCTATTTCATTATTTCATTGCAGGTTAAAAGATCAAGAACAGCCACGAGCTCTCAAGGACGCCATTGATAGATCTGAACAAGGTTTTCATCCGTTCTTCGATTTTTCTTGCAAATCTGAAGCAGAAGAAGATTGCTACTTTGAGGATTGGACTTAGAGACAGATTTTTTCAGGAAATCAAATAAAAACTTCCAATCCATCTTCTATCTACTTCCTCTCTTCTGGTCTTAGGTTTTCTTGCATTTGACATAAAAAGCAACATGCTACATCAGATCAAATCAACTGGCTAGATTCAGCGTAATTTTCCAGAGAAACCCATCTCGACAAATTTTCCAGAATCAGCAAACTTGCTGCCCCTATTTTTGGGGGTTATTCCGAAAAAGTTTCAGAATCAAAATTCTAAGGAACTGGGTTTGTTAAGCATTGAAGCACGAACAAAACCCATGTGCTAGACTTTTTCCGGAAAAATACTTCTCGGCAAGGCACTATTTTCAGGGGTTTTTCAGAAGTTGTCTGAACACATCCGTGTTTACAGTCAACAGGCGAGTTTTTCTCACAGAATGACAATTTGGCGTCCTTGAGCTCCAATTGAACAACCAGACCTTGCACCAGCAACTCTCCAACCAGATCTTACACACATTGCTGGAGAGCAAACAGACATCATCAGCAGTCTGCAGATCTTTATCTTTGAAAAGAATACATCTCCCACT